>JBAMYA010043533.1:0-13282 GCA_037176975.1 Arrhamphus sclerolepis | reverse complement strand
CAGGTCTACAGTTTTGTTTCTGGTGTCCTTTGACAGCTCTTTGGTCTTGGCCATAGTGGAGTTTGGAGTGTGACTGTCTGAGGTGGTGGACATGTGTCTTTTATACTGGTAACCAGTTCAAACAGGCACATTTAATACAGGTAACAGAAGAAGTTACAGGTCTGTGAGAACCAGAAATCTTGCTTGTTTGTAGGTGACCAAATATTTATTTTCCACCATGATTTGCAAATAAATTCTTTAAAAATCAGGGGTTTTTTTTCTTCTCATTTTGTCTCTCATAGTTGAGGTATACCTGTGATAAAAATTACAGACCTCTCTCATCTTTTTAAGTGGGAGAACTTTCACAATAGGTGACTGGCTAAATACTTTTTTGCTCCGCTATATTTAAAGAAGCAGAAAGCCAAATTGGGGTGACTATTTCCTGTGACACAGTATAGCATACACTGTAGAGGAATGACATACATGGATGCTGTCCATGAAAGAAACCTCTCCTAAAGCCCAGACACAAAAAAGCCCACCTAGAGTTTGCCAGAGCCCATGCTGGCAAAGATGCAAGACTACTAGGACTCTGTGCTCTGGAGTGATGAGACCGAGATAAATGTTTTTGGAACTGATGGCTTCAAAACTGTATGGCGTCTGAAAGGTGAGGAATATCAAGAAAAATGCATGGTGCCTTCAGGAAAACTTAGTGGTGGCAGTGTCCTTATGTGGGGCTGCATGAGTGCTGATGGTGTCGGGGAGCTGCATGTTATTGATGGCATCATGAATTCACAGATTTATTGATCTATACTGAAAGAGAAGATGTTCCCATCACTCCGTGCCCTTGGTCATTGTGCATTTCTCCAACATGACAATGATCTCAAGCACAGATCTAAGGTCACTGTTGGATATCTGACCCTGATCTAACCCTAACCCTAACACCTTTTCCCAAGCAGAGGGGTATGTGAAAATTTCCAGTCAAGCGGCTGTTAATGAGTGTAAATTGAATGAAAATGAGTGTGTGTGGGTGTGAATGAGACTTCAGCTGTATGGGTGAAGTGAAAGCAGAGCATGGTCTCCATCTAATGGGGGTTTGAAGTACGAGCCAAAAAGGAGAAGTTAAGAGAAGAGGTGGACATTGCTTTGGCTACATCTGGTGGAAATCTCATGACATTACAGCTTTGAAGAAAGAAAAACTGCTCGTTGTCTCTACCTAGTGGTCATATTTAATTTCTGTTTCATGCCAGTCATTGCTCCTCACACAGCCTGAGTGGCCTGGCTGTCATGTGATGAATGAACGAGGGCCTTTGGACGCACAGCTGAGTGAGTCATGAACTAATTATTTCTGCTTCCTGTCCTCCTGACTGAGCTCATGCAGCTGCCTGCCATGTGGCGAGGGAAGGTACTGCATGAAAATGAACGAATCACTCACTGAGACTCATTACTTCTGAGTCATATAAAAGATTAGCTCATAACTGGAACTGAATGTTATAATTTCTGATAAGACACTGGAAGTGTTGTGTACAATTTGTCACAAGGGTATTAACAGTCAATTATGTTAGGAATTTGACTGAAAACTTAAAATTAGTGATTTTAATACACCTCTTACCATTGCTTCTTATATAAGAGAACCTAATATAGAATTATGTTGGAGAAAATGTGGTAAAATGGGAGACCATTCACCGTTCGCTGGCTGTCTAGCCTCATATAGCCAAGTGTCGTGAGGACAGCAAACCTGTATATTCATTGTGTCACTGCATCCAACAGATAAGTGTGTAGATGCAAAACCATTTCCTCCAGCTAAACTCACACAAAACTAAAATCATTGTCTGTGACCCACAGAAATAAACACAAAGTGTTTAAGTCACTGCTGAGACTATCTCTCTAGAACCTAATAATCCGGTTAGAAATCTAGAGGTATTATTGGACTCACATCTAAACTTTAACAGCCACATTAAATAAATGACATCAGCAGCGTTTTACCATCTAAAAGACATTGCCAGAATTAAAGGAATGGTGACTAAACGAGACGTAGAAAGACTAATTCATGTATTTGTCACCAGCAGGTTAGATTACTGTAACCATCTGATCACTGGGCTCTCTAAACCAGCTGCAAGACAGCTGAAGTATAAGAGATACGACCATATTAGTCCAGTGCTCAGGTACTCTGCACTGGCTCACTGTCGCACAGAGAACAGACTTGAAAACAGCTCTGCTTGTGTACAAGTCTCTTCATGGTCTAGCGCCAAAGTACATCTTTGACATGTTAGAGCAATATGAACCAACCAAGACTCTGAGAACTTCAGGGAGTGGTCTCCTGCTGGTGCCCAGAGTCAGGACTGAACAAGGTGAAGCTGCATTTTAATGTCATGCTCCTAAAATTTGGAACAGTCTTCCAGAAGATGTGAGACAGGCCTCAACTCTGACAATGTATATGACAACTGAAAGGATTTTATCTGCACACTTTGTTTTTAATTCAATTAATTAATGATTATTTTTTACCAGTTTTATGTATCTGTAAAGCATTTTGAATTACCTTGTGTATGAATTGTACTCAAATAAACGTGCCTTGCCTTACCTTTTTTTTTCTTTTGACTTGTACGTAAATGTTTGGTTCAAAGACGATTTAAGAGAAAGATAAAAGTTTTCATTCAACTAGTCCAAATATACCCCTGCAAAACCTTCCAAACTCCCAAAAGCTGACAAAAACAAGAAACCAACCCCAATCTATCTACTCCTGCTGAGACACCAGCCCCTCCTACCAATGAGAAAATCATTAACCTCATAATCAAAAATATCTTCGACCAAATTAACGATCTGTTGCAGAACTCAGCAAATACACCCAATCTACCCCCCTCAACAGTGCCACAATGCAGATGCAATCCACATTGACCACCATGGAACAGATTCTGCTGAATAGACAAGACTCACAGACCCCGCTTCCCCCACTCCATCACTTACTCTGCCATAGTAAATGCAAACAGATACCAAACTTTCAACTCAGCACCCAGGATAAGAGCAAGACAGGAGTCATCAGATCAGCAAAATATCACACCTGTTGTGACAGAAAACTTCAAAACCCCAAACATAGCATTCTCAACCAATCAATCCATACTCCTTGACATCCAAAACCTTAAAGCACAGGCCCAAGACCCAGCTCATATGAAAAATGGCAATCCCCCCCCCGCCCAACTTTCTCCTCTCCCCATGGCCCAAAGGAGCAGTTATGTGTGGTGAGGTTGTAATGGAGGACGCAGATGCAGGAGAGAAGGCAGGAGTAACCCACAAACTGAGATATTTAATAATAAGAAAAACCAAAAACGCTGCCACAGCAGGAAAATACAAAAAGGAACTGGAACCAAAAGAACTCAGAACAAAGCGAGGCAAAAACACAAACAAAATCCAGGCATGAACATCACCAACACCACAGTTAAGTAAAACCACCCAGCAGCCAACCACTTTCATTAAGATCCATCTCTCCAACTCAGACCAAGCTGCTGGCCTTCTCCACAAAGGCTTCTACATAGATTTGTTCCAGTACAGACTGGAGAAGGCTCACCCACCATCAAACAGTGCTACGAATGCCAGCAGTTCAACCACATTTCCACCAGCTGCACCAACCCAGTCGTCCCAGTGTTTGAGATGCGGAGAAAACCATCACCACCACCTGCACCAAGGAAAGGCAACAAGCCAAATGTGCCAACTGTGCTGAGCACTCAGCCACCTCCAAGTCCTGTCCTGTGTACCTCTCATACACAACTCCATTAACCGAAAACCCACAATACACCAGACCTTCAACTAGAAAACTCTGTACACCCACCAGTCACCTAAGCTCGCACCCTAGTCATCACCGTGACGACCTTAAAAAACTTGTCAGAAGAAAATAGACGTACTAAGAAGCATCAAGAAACACATACGCATCAGTATATGACCCCCCCCGTTAAACCGTACTACGAAAGGTTGATAGGTTTTGATCAAGGTATGCTGCCATGGCAATTTACATCACATCTCAAACCTGGTCTGAGCAGGTTATGTTCTTGGTTAACTAGGGCTGGGTACCGAACTTTGGTTCTTTTATGGCACCGACCGAAAGGCTTCGGTAGCACCGAGTATTGAAACAAGCCGTGTGTTTCGTTGCCAAGTTTCGGTACCCTGAGGTTGATCATGTGATGAAGACCTGATACTGCTGCCAGTTATTGGCTGTAACGCTACACGTGATTGCGGCATGCAAGAAAAATACGTGGTTGAGGCCTCTTGTGGTTACGCCCACAGACGGGATTCACGTGTTTTTGATGTGATGGAAAGCTGTTGTCGTGCGTCTCTAACCAGGTAAAAAATATCACCCAGCCCGAGGTCAAAAGTGTGGCTGCGTTTTAAAAAGATCGACGCCAGTAGCGCGTGATGCAATATATGCAGGAAAGTGTTAATCGCTAAGGCTGGCAATACGACGAATTTGAAGAAACACCTGACCGTGCACAGAATTAATTTAAGAGCAGAGAGTTGCTCCATGTTCAACTGCAAGAAGAGCAGACCGCAGCCATCCTCCTCTCAGCATTGGAGTCGGCCTGTTACAGAGCCCGAGCAGCCTGGTTCAGTGTGTCCACCACCGGACTCCGCTTCATCTGAGAGCACCAACGAGGGCGCAACAGGTAAATGCACTTTGTGTTACTGCAATTCAATACGTGTATCGCGCAGCGAGTTAAACTGTGATGTGATGCTAAGTTACGTTATTAGTGTTAGCTTTGTGGCTAAATCAAAAGCCAACTACTAATTGACAGTAACAGATAAAGCTTAGCTTGTTAATATGGTTAAACGGCTCTGTCATGTTTATCTTTTCACAGTAGCCTCTGACCCTGGTGGGAGGGGGACAAGGCCAGGCAGAAAAAGGAAAGATGATAAAAGAAAAACCAGATGAGTGCCTCAGGGCAGTCACAAACTTTGCTGTTAAAGGTTTGCTGCCTTTTTCTACAGCTGGGGACACCATGAGCCAGGAGCGGGCCTGTGTGTCCTGAGAAAGCAGACATGTTGATTTTTCTGAAAAAGAAATGTTAAGTGAACAATATGTAGCAGTGAATATTTGATTTGCCACTTGTTTGCAATGTTCTTTTGCACCGTGAATTGTTTGTATGTTTTCTGTAAGAAAACTGCTCAGAGTGGAAAACTGCCAAAGCTGAAAAATAAAACTTGTGCAAAATGTAATGTAATTTTCTTTTTGTTAGAATTAATCTCATAAAATTGGTACCGAAAAAAGTATCGTTCGGGAACCGATATCGAAGTGAAGGTATCGGCATCGGTACCGGTATTGAAAATTTTCAATCAATACCCAGCCCTACTCTGGCCTCCAGCCATGCAGTTGTATGTAATAAATAAATAATTAGGTTTAACTGAGCTGAACTGCTAATGAGTTATGCTGGAAACTGACATTCAGTTGGTTGTGTTTTTTTTGTGCGCTCGTCTTCAAACCTAAAACCTGTTCGTTTGTTTTTTTAGGCTTAATGCATTATGCAAGGTATATAATTATAGTGAGGCTAACGTCACTGCTGAGAGGTGACAGCAGAGCTTGGTCATCTGATAACAGTCCACAGAGAAGGAATGCGGAAGATGGGACACTCATCGTGAACTCTCTCCTACTAGCACTAAAGTATCAAAAGGATCAGAAAAGATGTGAGGACATGACTGCTGACCTTTACTCCTGCTGTCCAGGAAAGCTGTTAAGAATTCTTTTACTGGAAACTACATCCAAAAGTGGCACTGATTTTATATTGTTAAGGCTACTGGAACAAATCATGACATTGTAGAGAATGAGCAGTTTCGTACTGCTTTGGCCCTGCGTTGCCATGGACACATCAACAGCACGAGAAAGCAACAGAGAGAGGGATGTTATTAGATTTTTTTTTTTTTTTTTAAAGATATGGAGCAGGTTCTTGGGAAGAAATGGATGAGGAGGAAACGAAAGGGAAGGGGAGGAGCTAAATATCAGTAGTATTTTCAGAAACTGCGTGATTGATCCGTATGATACAGCTAAGCTGTCTTGGCCTCATGCAGCTAAATCAACTTCTTGTTCTCTGTTGAAACAGTTATTGTTGAGCGCGCACGTTAGCAACAGCAGATGTACTTTAAATATATTTAAGATTGTGAAAACATTTCATGTATTGCTAATATGGTTTTTAAGTGGGAACTGGAGGTGTTCTGTAAGACACGGTAGCTGGAGTTCCTTGAAAAAAAGAAAAAAAAAAAACAACTTGATTTCACCAACAGTGAAAGGAAGTTTTGAGCTGCTTGTACGCAACATTCAGGCATCCTGAAACAAACACCACTACACTGTTACCTCTAAATAAAACAAACCCTTTCTGTTGATGAGGTAGACAGGCTTTCCTCTGTTATTACCGTAAAATGTTGTTATATATATCCTAAAAGGCATGTGAAATGCCGCGCAGGCCCAGCTTGACATTTTTGGGGCTGATTGACGAGAGCTGATCAGTCAGCTTGTACCATGATCTTCTGTTTGTGAGGTTCAGATGGAGGACTGGAGGACAGTGACATTAGTTCCTGGAATAAGATTGTCATCTTTCCCGTCAATCAAAGGGTCCCACTGATCAAAGCTCTTCTCCAAACCTGCAAAAGCCCCGACATACATGTTAACTTCACCTGATCTGAGGCTCGGAATGACTGCGAGGAGGTGGTCTTACCAAGGTGGCGTTGCAGAAAAGCTAAGGTTGCTTTGTTGCAGAGGTCAATTGCGATTTGTGGGTCGATCTCCCCCTTTAACTTCATCAGCTTCCCGATCCAGTTTCCGGTCAGGAAGGTGAAGTCCGGAAAGCTCTGGTGGACAGTACCTCTGAAAGAATGACAGAATTCAGGAGAAATGACAGCACGTTTCATTGCACTACGTTAAATCTTCTCCCAGAGACGTCCTTGTCTGCTGTACCTGATAGTGATCATTTTCCTCTGTATGACCGCCGAGTCCAGCTTCCTCATGCGACTGATGTTTCCTGCCCACTGGAACTTCTCTGAGTTAATGAAGAAGATCGGCTGCTTCACCTGAGGAAATATCTCATCACCTAAAGGAAACATCCAGGCGTCCAGCGCTATCCCACACCTGAATGGAGAACGTGATATTAGAGTGTTGTCGGGCAGATTATAGATCACTCTTTAATCATCTGGGGTTCTGAACTACCTCTTACAGGTTTTGGACATTTTTACTGGCACAAATGGACGAGGATGTAGATTGAAAGAAACTCAACGATACATAATTATCATAGTTACGGGCCACATCCGACTCACCATTTCATTTTATCCGGCCTGCGAGAACAGATAATCATACACTTATAACTAGAAGACTTCTAAGAAAATTTCAGTGCAACTGCCCGTTTAATTCAGTAATGACATTTAACAAAAGAGGAATAACTGAGGTGGAGAGCAGCTGGTTTGTCAAAGAGTCATGATTTAGCAAATGTTTGGAAAAGGTTTTATCACTAAAAATTGCAATTTTAGGACAAAAAGTTCAAATTAAACAAAATTGCAATTTTCTGACTTCATTTTATGTCAAAAGAAATTGTAATTTCAAGTTTAAAAGTCACAATTTTGTGATATTTGTACAATGCTTTAAGACCAAGTGATAAGAGTCATTCATTTTGTAAACTGTGAGGCTTTGGATTAACTTTTTTTAACGATCGAGTCCAGCGTCTAGCAGGAAATCTGACAACATAGCAGGTTGAGAAAGTAAAAAAACAAACATCCCCTTGACTGTAACCATGGTGATGATGTGGCCCAGGATGAAATAGGTTGACACCGCTGCTCATTGGTAGTTTCATGCTTTTATGTTAGATGAACGTTGAGTCATTTGCCAATTTCAAGTCTCTCAACAGACATTTTATAATGTTTAAAGAATCCAGAAAACTTCTGACAATCGATTCCAGTTGTTATACCCATGCACTCTGGCTCCCTGTCGTTCAGAAGGATGAACTATCACTGCTTTTTTGGGTGGCTGCTGCTGCTGCTTCTTTTTTGTTTTCTGCTGCTGCTGCTTCTTTTTTGTTTTCCTTGCGCCTTTATAGCAGGTGGCTTGAAGCTCGTCTGAGCACAAATATCACTTCTGACCACAAGGGGACAAAAGAGCCACTAGAGCCTTCCAGACTGGTTTTTCTTTGAGGAACACTGCCACCTTTAGCCACTCTTGCTGCATGCATGTAACTGCTATTTTCTGGAAAGGTGTAAAACCAGATCCCGTCCTTTTTTCCACCTCACGAGGTTGAGAAGAAGCCGTGTAAAGGAGACACCATATGTAAGGCACTCCCCCCCAATTCTGTAACCAAATAACACGTCTGGGAATTCTAGCGATGTTTACATGTACGCATCACCGGGATGGGGAAGACAGAGGGAAAGGCGTTTCTTAGTTTGCACGTACTTCTATTAGCTCCCCATCAACATTGGGGGAATTGGAGAGACAAAAAGACAAAAGAACTTCCAATTCTTTAGGCAGCAGATGACACTAGTTGGTACTTATATATTGTGTAAACCGAACAACTTTCATTTGTGTTTTTCCCTCTGTTGTTATTTTGATTTACTGTCCCACTGTGTGCGTTGCGATATTTCACGCAGACCACGTTGACCATTGTTTATGTAAGGACAAGCTTTTGTGTGATATTTCCTTCTTGCTTGAGCCAGTATGTGAAACTAAAACATCATTTGAGCCTCTGCACTTGCTCTAACCAGAAGGAGGGATGGTATTTTTTAAAAACACGTACTTGAATTTAACCTCTTTGCACAGAGCCTCAATAACCGTCGCTCCACCGAAGGAGTGTCCTATCACTGCTATCCGACACAGATCCATGGAGTTCTGTTGGCCAGCAGGAGGGAAAAAAAACAAGATCAGATAAGACAGCTGAAACCATAGATTCTTGTTTTTGGAAGAGGATAGAAGCACATCAGTGAACCACAACATGAAACTGCTCGTTTACCTCCAACGTGGTCCAGTCAAAGTGTGTCTGCAGAACATTTTCCACAGCTACTCCTGAGTTGATCTGAATGAGTTTATCCAATGCAAGAATGCATTCATCTGCTCTTTGCTTCACCTTAGAAGACAAAAACAAACAAGCCTTAAAAAAAAGGGGATTACACTTTACAAAGCCCTCTTCTAATGTGTGTCTCTACATCTTTGTTCACAGCAGCCAGTTTAAAGCTGCTGGGGTCTCCTCTCCATTTGAATCCACCCTCTTCTGCTGCTGCTCTTGCTAAATTGATGACCACTTCCAACATACAGAAACTTAGTGAAAGTCTAGATAAATCTGCTCTAATCTGGGTTTCTGATATTACAGTACTTTACAAACCCCAACACCTTATTCAACGAGACGTTTTCAGATTCAAAGTTAGGTCAAGAAATCAGTATTTATCATTTTGCTTTTATACACCAAGACAAAGCATTTGATAATAGAACAATAAAGATGTGATCATAGTGTAGACTCAGTTTTAATTCAGGATTTCACAAAAAAGTACCTCCTTTTTCAGGGGCTTCAACATATTTTGACCAAGCGACACAACTGTAAATGTAACCATATTTGTTAATACTAAAGGAGTCACAAAGTCAATTTCTGCATGAAGTCTGGAGCTCATGGACTTCATCAAACTCTGAGTTTCCTCTGTGGAGATGCTCTACCAGGCCTTCATCACAGCAGCCTTCAGTTGCTGCGTGCCTTTCTGCCTTCAGTCTTGTCTCCAGATCTTAAATGTCAACATGAACATCACCATTGGCTCTTTGTCTCTTTCCCTAATGAAGGACGCTAAGAAGTTGGGTTTTCATGCTTGATGACCAGCTGTCCTCCAAACAAGTCTAAACTGTCCATCATGTCAGTCACGCCATCATGCTGCTTTGTATTATTCAGTTTTAAGGAAAATCCAGTTCTTGCTATAGTCCATAGTAATACAGTAACACCTTCCTAACGGCCATGTCTGCTGGTTGGAGTTATGTTACTTGGTGTTGCTTTAAGAAATATTCAACATGGTAATGCTGAGCTGTCAGGAGAAGGAGGAGAAGAAGAAGTTGTGGGTGAATGAAGGCAGATGTGGTTTGATAAACGGTAGGGCTGAGTATTACATACTGAGTGTGGAGAGCACGTGTTGTGTAATCAACCAGTAACACCCACAGTGGATGACCAAGCAATTTTTTTCTAACTTGTATACAATGACTTTAGAAAACTGCTGCATTTGACCTTATTGAGAGGATCATCTAACATGAGATCTCTTTACCTGCTTGTTTCTGAGGGGGAATTCGCTCTCTCCGCGCTGCAGAACTCTGTAGTACATCCACTCAGCCATCAAGTTGCTTTGGGCTGAAGCTGGCCGTTTGGGCAAATTCTCTTTTGCCTTTTCTTCTTCTGTCTTTTCACGAAAATAATACGTAGCAGAGGCTGACTGGTCTCTGTAGGGAAAAAAAAACAAAAACAGAATAACAGCTATTCATGAGCTGAATGGGACAAAAGAACCGAAAACAAAACAGTTTAGATTTTTTGGCTGGGTTAAAGTGGTAATAACTCCCTTTCTGCAACTAGGAACCTTTGTTTCAGCATGGTCTAATGAAACATCCTGTTTCAACTGTGAACAGCTCATTTTTCATCACCATCACTTGTTTGACCGGTTTAACTCATGCAGGTGAAATGTGGAAGGTTAGACTGGCATGTGGAAACTTGCTGACAAAAAGTTGTTTTTTGGGGTTTTTTTTTTTGGTTTTGTTTTTCAAACTCGTGTTTTGGTTTCTTCATAAGTCTGATGCCAAGAAAAACACAGACTAAACCGACGAGTGTATAATCACCGCAGTCCTGTGGATGACAGCTGCGACATGCGTCCCACATGCTCCGTCTGTGGCTTCGCTTTAAACCGCTGCTGCATGTCACTGACAAACCACCTCAGTCGACACGAGTGGCAACTCTAACCATTATGTTCATCTCCATATGGTCCCCTTGTCTCTATACTGAAAAGAAATGTGATGACCTGGTTTGTACCATTGTCTGTGCACCCTTTCCACTCCACAGATAAACAGGCGTTTGCAGAGGAGACTGCTCTCTGCTGCTGTTCGCTTGGCTGCTGTTCAAATAGAACTTCTTCCAAATGACACGCAGCCTTGGTTTCACACGTCATTTTAAATATATTTCAGATACGTGATGATCCTACTTGATGTTAGGTCTGCCTTTTCATGGATATGAAAACCTTTAAAAGAGCTTTATTTATTTATTTATGTAATTAAAAATAACAAAAGTTACCTGTGTTCCACAGACGCGACGATGAAGCCCTGAGAAGCCAGTTCTGCACATATAGCTGAATACAGAGTCCTAAGAAAAGAGCCAGTTACACAAATAGCATCAATCAGTTGACAGTTACAGTGAGGTAATACTGCAGTGGAGTTTAAAAAGAGCTGTGTGGAAAACCTGAAGGCTCCCAGGCCGTGGGAGAAGATAATTACGGGACATTTCTCGTTTGACTTGAACGGAGCATCCAAGTAGGCTGGGATCTTATAGGACCCTGGAATAAATGAAAAACAAAATACATACATACACAAAAGTTTCAGAAAAAAGCAATATCATCATTCATCGCTCTTTAACCGCTTTACTAGAATTTGTCTACTTTATTGTCTTGGTGAACATTGTGCCATGTCACAGGTTACTCAGAAATTTCAGGCAGCTGAGGGTTCCCACCACTTCCACAAGAGTGAGGACGAAACTGCAGAATTGAAACAAAATCACCTGATATTTCTGCTTTTACTATGAGGGCACCCTTTTTGTTTTTACTGCTTGGCAACACCTTGTGAGACTACATTTCAGGATTTCAACTAATTCCATCATAAGTATTGTTTTATTTGGTTAGATTTAACCCATTCAGAAATGACTTCAAATTCTGACTGCCAAAGGGAGATGTTTGCATTTATGGTGCAGCTCCATCTCTTACAGAAAAATTGCAGAAATTCATCAGAAAATGTTTAAAGGGTAGAGTAAGTGATTTCTGGATGACATGACATCTGGTGATATTTAAAACGAGACCACAACGTGAACAGAGTGCTAGCTCTTTCCTCGCCTTCTCCCTGGAGAAAACATGCTCATCATGAACTCCAGCAGGCCTTTGTCCCATTTCATGTGCACAAACACAAATATTCCCCGTCTATGATTTGATTTGATTTTCTGACCACACAGAGTTGATGGGAAGCCAGCTGGATGTAGAAATAATGGAAAAAACACTCAATAAAAGACATTAAATGATGAATACGCATTATTTCTTTTCACTTTGTGTGCCACTGCTTCAAGTCGTTATTCTCTGCCCTGATTAACTGGTTTAAAACAGAATTATACCCACAATAGAGCTTTATATTTGGATTTTGAAACTAAATCCACAATTCTGACATCAACGCATGCCGGACGTTATGCAGTCAGTTAAAAAGGAGAAGTCTGAAACTAAACAGCTGTTGACTGATTAACAGTAACGTAGGAAACATGGAAACAAAGTTTCCTTTTTGTGTCTTCCTCCTAAGTAAGCGAAGAGGAGAGAATGTAACACTTAATGAAAAATGATGATCAGATAATTATATTGGACCTGTAGCTTAATGTTAATGTGGATCATTTTTATTTTTATGCTTAAAAAAATTGGTTTACATCTAGCTGTTTAACTCCATAACCCTGTTTAACCCCATAACTAGCCATAACTATTAAATTTCTCGTGTTATTAAGTAAGTTTACGGTATGTTTTTCTTTTTAATTTTTTTTTTAAACATAAAATATTTTCAGTACATTTTCACACAAAAGAGCATACACATCGTTTATATAATTGCACCGAGTCACTTTCTCCCACCTATTAGTCTCCCTTTAATTTCACATTTGCAAAATAAGAACATCCAAACAAATAAGAATGTTTAATGTCTAATTTTCTGTTGACATCTACTGCATTCCCAGCAACTTCTTCCCAATCATGACAACAACCTGTTACCTCAAACCACAAAATAAATGTACTTAAAGCAGTTCTGGTCTCCGTGAGCTCATACATCTGATCCATTTTGACCACAATCTCTTAAATCTTTCTAACTCTAGTTTCAAAGAGGATGTCAGCCTCTGCATGATATAAATGTCTACTGGGTTTTTTATTTTTTTAATCTCTAATTGCTGCCTGTACAGGTGGTCCCACAGATTCTCCCCCCTCTATTTCCCTCCACCTTGACATGAACTGGGGGTCAGTAAGAGTCACCAGTGATCTTAACTGGGCAGCTGATAGGAATCTTTTAAATTAGGCAGTGCCATTCCCCCTTTATCTTTTGATAGTTGCATTA
>JBAMYA010043532.1:0-13284 GCA_037176975.1 Arrhamphus sclerolepis | reverse complement strand
GAGAGCAGCTGCTTTAAGGTGGAATAACTGAGGTGGAGAGCAGCTGCTTTAAGGTGGAATAACTGAGGTGGAGAGTGAAAGTGTTTTTAGAACAAAAGTTGAAATAATCAGAAAATCAATAATCAATTTTAAAACTTGTCATTTGTGATTTTATGTCAAAATGTTGCAAAAACTTAATACCCCCAAGAAGTCCATTTTTTTTTAATTTGTGATTTTCCAAGAAAAAAAAGTAACTTCATTGCAAAAGTCTCAATTGTATAATAAATTGGCAAATCCTTTTCAGATTTTATGATGAAAAGCTCACTTGCTTTTATGTTTGTTTGTTTGTTTTTTTTCTTTTACCACCGAGTCCATGAAATCTGACAACACAGCTGGTTGAGAAAATAGTGACAGGTCCTTTAAGGGTAACCATGGTGATGATGTGGCCCTTTAAGGGTAGCCATGGTGATGATGTGGCCCTTTAAGGGTAACCATGGTGATGATGTGGCCCTTTAAGGGTAACCATGGTGATGGTGTGACCCTTTAAGGGTAACCGTGGTAATGATGCGGGATTTTAATGGTAACCATGGTGATGGTGTGGATCAGGATGAGCTAGAGTTTGACGGTCCTGGTTCAGTTCATCCCTTTCACTGCGTTGCAGTTTTTCTTTGGTTCCAAACTAGAACTTGACCCAAGCAGACACCTCGGAATGTAAAAGGTGTTGGATATTTTCCGTCTCATTTTCATGTCCAGGATCTGTCTTCTGTCAGCCTGACGGCCTCTCAGGTGTCCTGTGATCAGAGTCCCAGGTTAGCCCCCTGGGTGAGTGTTTTTGAAAACCTCTTGAATTATTTCGCTCAAATGTTCGGAGTTCATGAACTGTGAAAGAGCAGACACACAAATCATTCCTGGGTGAAGCCATATGGGAGAGTTTAAATAAGAAGCCTCAATAATAACGTTGATCCAGGGCCAACTTCTGCAGGGAAGGAGCCGTCAGACGGATTTGTGATGTGTGCACCTGAGCGGCGTCGCTGCAGATAAAGATGTGGCATCATTTCCAGCAGGGAGGCACTGGGAAAGAAGACTGAAAGATGATCTGCACTCCTTTTTTGTTGCTCTCCACATCATTTCTTTTCCTTTCGTACATGTGCGATCTGACAGGAGCCGCTACAGCTGCTGCAGGGATCAAAGCAGTAATCTCATCTTAGTCTTTCAAACACGCTGCAATTTGTGCAGGAAGTTTTGTTCTGAAAAGCCTCCGTGCGCTCATGTGAGGAGCCGCGCCCACCTTCATGGCGTCCAGTTAGCTGATTGATACCCTGGAGGACCCGAGGACCAGCGGAGCGCTCCTGCTCTGCTGCTTCTGCTTCCATCCAGCACTCACAAACACAGGTCTGCAGACGGCGGCTTTGTCAAAACACCAATTTAATTAGAAATAAAGAGAGAGAGAGAAAGAAAGAGAGAGAGAGAAAGAAAGATAGCTGGTGCTGTCATTTGTCACATTAACACACGAACACCAGAACTTCCTTCAAGCTTCAGGAGAGACATCGAAGAGCTCGCCATGTTGGCTCCACCAATCCAGACCTGAGCCTCTGCTGCTGTTGTTCATCATCTGGCTGATTTACACGTGGAGGTCCGATTCCTGATTCCAGGTGTTTCCAGGTGTTTCTCAAGCCCGCAGGTAACATCTTGACATCTGAGGTGTAATTAAGATGGCAGCATGACTCACGCTGCAGCGACTGATCCAGGAATGAAACGTCAGTGAGTATTTAATCACTGTGATTCACCGAGGCGGGGCGGGGCGGGGCGGGGCGGGGCGGGGCGCGGCAGATGGAGTGTAATCATGCGTTAGGCTCGTCATAATTTCTGTTTCGTGTTTTTTTTCTGGACTGTCGTTGCTTATGTATCACCTTTCTAGCGTCCAGGAAGTACAATCAGGTTGCAGTTCCTCCACTGACCACTAGGTGCTGGCTCCAAAACAGAGTAAATCCCAACTGACCTCCATGTTAAAAGGTCCAACTTTGCAGCAGAAATAAACGTATTTACAGCCTGGTACAAACGTCTGTTTTGGTCTCCATAGTGACAGCTGTACAGGGGTGAATTCTTCTGTTCCACATTAAACAACAAAGCTGACCAGGACGTCATTTGACGTGCTTGACTGACAGGCAGCCATTGGCTTTGCCAGCTTCGTCCCGCCTCTTTGCAACACGGCGTTCTGAGAAATTTGTGGGTCACGTGACCTGATAGGTGGTCCAGTATTTACAGTCCATTGATGCCACCTGCAGCTTTTTGCGATCGTGTGAATCACGCGCTGCCCTGCACCTGATTTTTTGAGGTTCATGCTGACGATCTGTCTGCAGTCATTTGAAATTCACTAACGTACACATGTTCTAACGGAGGAACATCTGGAGCAGAAGGATCTATGTGCAAATCTACCAACAGATTTATGAAGATTTCATGGTGCGTGTGCAGAGTTGTTCACCTGCCGGCACTGACAGGAAATATGTTCTTTGAATTTAAATCTACCTCTTAATTCTAAATGAATAATGTCAGAACATCTGACAAACTCTAAACACACGCGGCATTTCATCAAAGGATGAGGAATTCATTTAGGCAGCTGGAACATGCAAATCAAGTCTTGAAGTTAATCCTGCGGAGGCTCTGAGCTGATCAACACAATAAAAAAGGAGATCTAGAAGCGTGAAAATAAAGCATCACTTCCTTTTCACGTCCTGAATGAAAGAACCTGGAAAAGGAAAAGAAAATCCTTAACGTCAAGGCTGCAGCCCTTCATTTGATCGCCGATATCAACGTTTGTAAATGTTCATCTGACATTTCAGAAGTTCAGCAGCAGTTCCAGACTGACCAGGCTTTTTAATTGGACTTCTGTGTAAAAGCACGACGGGGAAATTGATTTATGTTCTGTGGTACGTAGAGTCGGGAGTTCGCTTCTGTCAGCTTGTTAGTGTTGTTTCTTTTCCCGGGTGGCCTGTTAGCGCCGCCGCCATGGCAACCGACAGAAGCAGTCCAGCCGGAGAAGCAGGTACCCTAGCGTGCTGGTCTTTGGTGGTCTGTGCTGGTCTTTGGTGGTCTGTGCTGGTTTTTGGTGGTCTGTGCTGGTTTTTGGTGGTCTGTGCTGGTCTTTGGTGGTCTGTGCTAGTCTTTGGTGGTCTGTCCTGGTGTTTGGTGGTCTGTGCTGGTCTTTGGTGGTCTGTGCTAATCTTTGGTGGTCTGTGCTAGTTTTTGGTGGTCTGTGGTCATCTTTGGTGGTCTGTGCTTGTCTTTGGTGGTCTGTGCTGGTCTGTGCTCCTCGTCTTTGGTGGTCTGTGCTCGTCTTTGGTGGTCTGCTCTCCACCTCAGTTATTCCACCTTAAAGCAGCTGATCTCTACCTCAGTTATTCCACCTTAAATCAGCTGCTCTTCACCTCAGTTATTCCACCTTAAAGCAGCTGCATCAAACCTCAGTTATTCCGCTTTAAATGAGCTGATGAGGTGGTGGGCCGGATGTGGCCCGCGGGTCTTGAGTTTGACCCTT
Source organism: Arrhamphus sclerolepis (assembly GCA_037176975.1). Taxonomy (NCBI): domain Eukaryota; kingdom Metazoa; phylum Chordata; class Actinopteri; order Beloniformes; family Hemiramphidae; genus Arrhamphus; species Arrhamphus sclerolepis. The sequence continues at coordinate 9,770 of JBAMYA010043532.1, read as the reverse complement.
GTTCTCTGAATCCTCACCGACCTTCTCGGTCCTAATTATAGATCCGCCATAATAAACAGCTGACTGATGCCAAACAGAGAAGGTAGTTTAGATTAATAACGTTCTTAACTTTGCCATCACTGAGCTCATTATTGACAGAATGCAGAGCGGCGCTTTCATCTCTGTGCATCAGTGCATTTATGTCTTAAATACACCTCAGAGATGGAGAGCTATCTAAAGAAGTGATGCGTTTGAGTGATATCTGGAGGCTGGCATTTCTAATGAACATGAGCACTTTTCCTGGATGGCGCTGCAGACAGGCGCTCAGGTCGTTGGTTCTGATCTGCCCCCGGCCGTCTGATGCATTAACTCACTTCTTTCAGTGTAGCCACTCATAAATGGGTCACGTCATTTTTCCATGTTGAGGAGCGGCGCTTAGACACGCTGTAAAAACGTGCCCCCGAAGCCCTCGCCGGCCACTGCGACTCTCCAGCACATTAAGTCAGCCATCTCCACACCGACACGTTTAAGAGCAGACAGTGACAGATCACCGTTACTGCGATGTTGTGCATTAGCGGGGCATTATGTTGCTCTTAGCACATAATGTTATTGAAGTTTGCACTGAATATGAATGACTTTAAATGGCTGGAAGAATGAGGAGGACAGATTTACAGGCTGCTAGACGAGTGCATGTGTGGAGCTCAAGGCCCACGGGCCGAATCTGGCCCGGCACTTCATTTTAAAGATAAGATAGAATAGGATGCACTTTAGTGGCTCCAGGATTGGGAAATTATTGAAATTATTATCTTATCTGCTCCACGGGAGTGAAGACCACAATAAAGTTTGAACTAGAACTTCTGTGAGAAAACGTTGATGTCAGAAAGTCGGGATTTAGGAAACCACTGAAGATTTTACAACTAAAAGTTGCTATTTTTTTGTCAGAACTTGTGATTTTTGTCAAAACAGCTTTTTCAGACATAAATTGTGATTTTAGAACATAGAAGTTGAAATCATGAAGAAATTTTAGGATTGTTGTAATTTTATGTCAAACGGTTGCAAAAACTTTAAATTTTGCAAGAAAAAACTTGCACATTTAACAATTTTGTGACAGCACGATAAAATGTTGGTTGTTAAAAATAAAATCAAAATTTTCAAATTCACAACAAAATTTGCATCTATTATTTGTTTTGTTTTTTTAACAAAGCAAAAAAAACAAATGTCAACTTTTAAAATTCATGTATTTACAAGAAAAACAAAACAAAACAGTATTTTTGGTGCAAGTGTCTCAGTTTTATGATAAAGGTCACAATTTTTAAGAAATTCAAGAATTTATGACAAAGATTTTCACTTTTCCATGAAAAAAAGAGCTGATCTTGAAACATTTTTCATTTTACAACAAAATTACATTTATTTTTCACATTTGCAATTATGCAGGAAAAAATTGGGATTTAAGTTCAAAAGCCTCAAATGTATGATGAAAGTAGCAATTTTTTTTTTTTTAATTTGAGATTTAATGACAAAAGTTTACTTTTGTCCAGGAACTAGCAGGATACCTGGCTGATAAAGTAAAGAATAACCAGGCCCTTATCGGTAACCGTGGTGATGATGTAGCCCTTTAATGGTAGCCATGGTTACGATGTGGCCCTTTAATGGTTGCCATGGTGACGATGTGGCCGAGGTAGATTTAGAGTCATGTAGTTCAACTACATGTGCAAACATTTCCATCCACGTTCCTTCCAGACCTGCTGATGTTCCTCTCAGCATCATCCAGCCTCCACCATGCGGCATGTGCTGCACATACTTGTGATGCTCTGCGGATCAAAGGTCTCTTTGCTGTCATGACGACAGACGTTTACAGACAGCAGATGTTGTCCTTTGCATGGTGCCTCTGGTATACGGCAAAAGCACATCTCATCTTCTCCGTCTTCCATCAGCTGACACCTTCTACGAGTCACATTCCAGTTTGAACCAAACATTCTCCAGGTCTGCAGGGACGCCATCTTTCAAGTTTAAGCTTTCACACATCAGGACATACTTAGATAAAACAACTGCAGATGAAGAACACGTTACACTGCCTTTAGGTATTTCTTTAAAAAAAATTAAAAAGGCTTAGAGCTTAGAAAATCATCTGTCGGAGCAAAAGTGAAGATTCACATCAAGGGAATTTGAGATATTTTCATTTACAACAGAGGTGTCAAATTCCATTTCATCCAGGGCCACATCATCACCACGGCTACCATTAAAGGGTCAAATCATCTCATGTTTACACTTGAAGATCCACATCATCACCGGCTACCATTAAAGGGCCACATCATCACCATGGTTACCATTAAAGGGCCAAATCATCTCATGTTTACAATTGAAGGGCCACATCATCACCATGGTTACCATTAAAGGGCCACATCATCTCATGTTTACAATTGAAGATCCACATCATCACCGGCTACCATTAAAGGGCCATTTTTTATTAGTAACAATTTGACGTAAAATGATATGGTGTAAAAATGAACTCCTAAAATCATACTGCTGCTGTTTGTAACTGCTATACAGTGTACTTGGGAGCTTTAAAGACACTTCTAAAAAAAGTATTATTGTTATTGTATTATTATTATTATTATTATTATTATTATTATTATTATTATTATTATTATTATTATTACTATTATTATTATTATTATTATTATTCCACTTTCTGATATCAGAGCTGAACAAATCCATTTCTTCAGAAATGTTCTAGTTAGAACTTTAAAATTGTCTTTAAATGCTCTCATGGGCCAGATAAGAAGATGTGTTGGCCCAGATTTGGCCCACGGGCCTTAGGTTTGGTGCCCCTCATTTACAACATTGCTTCAGTTCATTGTGTAATTTCATGTGTTTCTTACATGTCTGCATGGTTGTAGTTGTACGAGCGTGTGTCTGCTTCGGGGGAGTTAGTTGATGCACAGATCCCACGCTCCCACCGAGAGGAGGTCTGGACCTCCACAGAACCTTGATTCTTTTCATTTTCAGCCACTCTGTTGAAGATTTGCCAGAGAATACTGTCCTGTTGCAAGGTCCGATCCCCAGCCAAGTTTTAGCTATCAGACAGATGGTTTCATCTTTGCCTCCAGAATACTCTGGTACATAGAGGAGTTCACGGTCAGTTCAGTGACCGCAGGGTGTCCAGGTCCTGTGGCTGCAGAACGAGCTCAATCATTACATCATTGCTTTGGTTTTCGCTCCATGTGATGGTACGCATTATGAACAAATACTTCCACTTTGGTCTCGTTGCTCCAGAAGTGACTTATTTAGATGAAACTTGTGTTGCTATTTTCTCTTTAGACATAAGAAGTTTTCTGCTGCCAACAAGCATTAATCAATTTTAAAATGAAAATAAAAAGACCAGAACTGAAATGCTCTTGTGATTAGTTCGGCTTTAGTATTTAAAATAGCATCAACAACAACAATGCTCTTAAACATCTCCTTTCTAATAAAAGGAACCACTCGTGGTCTTTCTACAATGCAACAGCTTTCTTTGCCTGCTGAAGGCTGGTGGTTCAAACCCTGGTTCCTCCTGGGCTAACCAAAGTGTCCTTGGGCAGGACACTGAACGCAATGTTGCTCTGGGTTGTCTGGCCAGCACCAATGTATGGCAGACAAATGGTGTGTGTGTGTTTGTGAGTGTGCGTGTGTGTGAGAAGGTCTACAGTGTACAGCACTTTGGAGCTGCAGGAGAACAGCTGAAAAGAGCTATAAAAATAAAATCCTTTTACCATGAATCAAATTACAATGTAGTTTATGTAAATTACATCAATTTTGTGCTACCAGCTAGCCTAAACAGTAAGTCTCTGGGGTAGAAGGAAACTGTAGTACCCGGTGGAAACCTAGACAGAAATGACATATAAACTCTACGCAGAAAGACCAGCTGAACCAAGACCAGCATCATCATGGTAGGACCCAACATCACCATGGCAGGACCCAACATCACCATGGGAGGACCCAACATCACCATGGCAGGACCCAACATCGCCATGGTAGGACCCAACATCGCCATGGTAGGACCCAACATCACCATGGTAGGACCCAACATCACCATGGGAGGACCCAACATCACCATGGGAGGACCCAACATCACCATGGGAGGACCCAACATCACCATGGCAGGACCCAACATCACCATGGGAGGACCCAACATCACCATGGCAGGACCCAACATCACCATGGTAGGACCCAACATCGCCATGGTAGGACCCAACATCGCCATGGTAGGACCCAACATCACCATGGCAGGACCCAGCATCACCATGGCAGGACCCAACATCACCATGGTAGGACCCAACATCACCATGGTAGGACCCAACATCACCATGGTAGGACCTGCAGAAGGAGGAAGAAGAGAGACTAAAGAAGATAGAGAATGTTAATTCAATCTATTAATATACTGAATTTATTCAGGACAATCTTAAACTGAGATCAGACAGAGTGAAGATACTCTGTGTTAAATTCAGTTAGTACGTCTGCCGCAATGAATATGCAATTTGGGGTGTTCAGTTCTGCGGGTGTTGGGAGGAGGATATGTAAATATTATAATTTAGCACCCACAAATGATTTATCAAACCTGAACGCAATTTGCTTATAGAAAGTGCGTCTAAATCTAACACGTTTTAAAAGGATGTGTGCATAATTACGCATGCATGGCTGTGGCTATTGACATAAGAAGGAGACATCAAACGAAGTAATGAGACAGAGAGAACGCATTATTCACCCTCATGTGAACATCTTTGGGTTGAACAAGAAAACAGTCGTGAAATCATATTGCTGATCCAGCATTGGCACCCTGGAGCTCCACGAGAAGGAGTCACTCAATACCTGCAATAACAAAACGTCTGTCTACTTTACAATTTATTTTATTTTTTTTATTTATTTTTTACATCTTGGTCATTCCAGCATACAGTAGCTGTTACAGCTGGGAGCTCCCAGTCACGTTCTTTAGATGTGCTGTCTGAAGTCTCTAACGTCATGTGGTGCCAGATGGTCATGGTGATTAGGTTTCCACGCGCTTGGCAGTTGTTGAATGGCACCAAACAAGGCTTTTCTTTTTTTTTTTCTTCTTTTTTTTCACAGCATTTCTCAGAGTGATAGGAGCTTGAATGTGCTGCGCATTTGTGATGCCAAAGGCATCATTACCAACTTTGTGGCAAAGTATCCCGTGTCAGTGCATGAATATTTTATTATGAAAAACAGTTTTCTGTTTTCCAAGTTGGGAGATTGGAGATGGCTGGCTTGTAGGTGGGTCAATTTGTGAAATCCTTTGTGAAATAATTTATTACATTAGAAACAAGAGCATGTGTCATATTTATTCATGTTTTTTGAGAAAAATAAAAACATATGAAAACCACATGCCAGAGAGATAAGATACAATGAGGCCTGCACAAGGAATACTGAGGAATCCTGAACTCTGTTGGAATCCTGAAGAGCAGGTTCTGTTGTTTGAATCGTACTGGTGGAGCTCTGCTGTACAGGCCAGAAACAACATGCAAAATCCTGATTTAAATAGCGTGTTTCCATCACGTTTGCACCTGCCACCATTTGCACAATCACTCTTAGTGAATGATGCACAAATCTTGTTTCCACCTCTCGCGCAAAATTCTGGATTGCACGTGCAAATTACTGCATGCAAACTGGGATGTTGATAAATCTGGCCCTCTGTGTACAACAGGACTCCCCTCAGCAGCCTAGACCTGCTAGACCTATAGCAGCCTAACAAGGAGGGGGTCTAAGAGACTACATTAGATTACAGAAAACTGGAGAGCAGAAGATTGTTCCACCTGGTTCCTCTGTAGAAATGACTTAGAAAAGAGAGGGAGTTTAGTATTTCACTTCTGAATTCAATGGCATAAAAAAAAAAAAATTAAATAAACAAGTTCCTGCATTTTTCCTCAGAGAACTCTGGCCCTCTGAAAACATTTAGTGATTGGCTGACAAATTAAACAGGTTGAGCTGATAAAGTGAGTATTTTTCTTCATCAAAACTCTACATGTCACAGGATGAGACATGGATAAAAACCCCAGAGGGAAGGATAGTAATTTAGGTTTTCATTTTTTTTGTGGGAAATGGTAAGCTGTGAAACACCATTAAGAAAGGTAGTTACATATGTATACACACACACATATGTATGTATACATATAAATACACACATATATATACACATATGTGTGTATTTATGTACGAATATTTCAACATGCGTGTTCAAATAAAGTAAAATACATCACAGATTAACTTTCCCATCTCAAACGTTTGAGTTCACACACACGCCACATGCCTTTCTGCCTCCTGCTGGCATCACAGCATCTCAAACTGTGAGACTACTGTCGTCTTTACACACCAGACACACACACACACACACACACACACACACACACACACACACACACACACGCTGCCTCTCCTGTGATGTTAAAGTCTGTTGTGTCTGTGCAGTCAGAGAGGAAGACTCTGCTGAATACCAAAGAGCAGCTCCCGCTGAGAGCAGATACGAGGAGGCGCAGGGTTCATGACAGACGGCGGCGCTGCTTCTGCCTTAAGATGCTGCATGTTTCCACAGAGGAGATAATCACAGGTGAGATGGTGAAGAGCAGGTGAAGAGGACTTAGGGAGTCCAACAGCTTCGTCGTGGCCTCCCAGAAACCTCTGCTTGTCCTCACAGAACAGGAAATCTACAGATGTATCGTATGTGTGTATGTGTTTGTGTTTTCTGCGCTCTCTTCATGTTTTATTTAATTTTAAAAAATAAAAAATAAAAAAACTTCAGCTTCCATCAGATGAACAGGAAACCTCATTTGGTAGTTTTCTTACCTGAAGCCTCAAGGTATGTGTTAACACAGTGCCAAGGAGGAAAGACATCAGCAGTTGTTGCTGCCTATCAAAGCATTATCAGACCATTCCCAAACTACTTTGGACACCGTCATCTTACAGTGAGAAAAGTTACTCACCCCGGATGTCCCCAGGATGTCTCCGAACCTTCAGGTCAGTGTTTGATCCTGGTAGGTCAGTACAGGTCTGAAGAGTATGAGTCCTCAGCTCAGGGTGTGTTAGCTTCCACAATTCTTCTGAGGACTTGTACCAGTTGGTGGTTGTCTAGCTTCCTCCAGCCCACATCCAGACGCCCCCAAATCCAACAGAGTAGTTCTGTTGGGTAGGAATCATCACTTGGCAGCTTTGCTCTGATGATTCTGGCTCTTGGTAAGTCCCTAGTCTTTTGGGGATTTTTTTTTAGAAGCTTGGATTGACTAGCAACAGTGATCAGTTTTATATTCTCCTTAAGTGGACACAAAACTAGAAAAACCCTTAAAATAACCATGAAAGCCTCCAGAACAAAATATTTCAAATAAGTGCCAAGCACGGTGGTGTAGGGGTCATGATTTGGACCTGGACACTGAGACAGTCACTGGGACAACCATGAATTGAGAAATGTGAGACCGTCTGTCTGACATTCAACAGCAAATACAGAAACAAATCTACACCGAATCGAACAAAGAAAAACTTCCAAAAAAACCTACTGAAATACTAAAAAACAAAAAGGCAATAAAATAATAAAAAGCCCAATAAAATAAAAATAACAAGAGATAAAAGTAACTTGGTTCTATGATGTTCCAGCAGGTCGGTCTTCAGTGTTGATCTGACCAGAGGCGGGTCGGTGAGGTCAGCGTCTCCCACAGTCTCAGACCAGCAACAACCTCCTCCGATGGCGCGCTAACAGATGTTGTCCAGCAGAACGCAGTGGGCCGGTGGAACCTCAAAATCTCACATATATAAGGAGAAGCATTAAAAACAAACAATAAATACAAGAATGACTGAAAAACAAAAAAGAGTCACAGCGCTGCAATGGTCGGGTCAAACTCCAGAAGTCACGGTGATAGAAGACAGTTTCTGACAGCTGTTTGCATACATAATAATGGTTAATTCCATAATTTGGTAAAACCTTTTTTAAAGTCACCCCATCCCCACCCAGCCCCCGTCTTCAACAGTCCTACTGAGGTCTTCATGAAGGGTCAAAGCTGGACACACAAGATGTTTGTCAGAAAAGCTCAAGTTCACTTGTGTGATGGTGGACTGCAGAATAACACGTACAGATGCTGCGTTCAAGGACGCAGCTTCAGCAGAAACCTCCATGAAGACAATACAAGACTACATTCAGCAGGTCTTCAACTGGCCCGTCTGCAGTCCTGATCCACCGAAGAGAAAAATAAGACAACATGCTGGAGAAGAAAAAAAAACAAAAGAAATGGAGGAAATAACTACTGAAATCAATGAAGTCAACGCTGCGATGCTTTTTTAAGTGAGAGGAACTGATTGAAGGTTTTAGTTGAATTCTCTGCTTTTAGTGTGAAACAGTTATGAAATGAAATGATGGACTGTGGTCCTAAAAACTGGACTTCTTTTCCTGTGTATGATTCAGTCCTTTCACTGTCCTACAAGCAAAAGATTTATAAAATGTGAAAACTCATGATTTTTGTAAAATTGACTTTTTTTTATCACAAAAAGAAGATTTTTCTTTTTACTGTTTTATGACTTGTAATTTTAGGTCAAAATGTCAAAAAAGAAAAAAAAGAAATTTTAAGTAAAAACAAAAAAGTCACAATTTTGTAACATTTTGTGACATTTGTGATTCTACATTTTAAAAAAAACTTTGATTTAAGTTCAAAAATCTCAATTTTATGATAAAGGTCATGATTTTTGTGAAATTTGAGATTTTATGACAAAAAAAAAAGTGATTTAACATTTTTTATTTTTAAAATAGTCTTTTTTTTTTGCAACTATGTAAAAAAAGAACATGAGTTTAATTCAAAAAATCTTCAGTTTTATCATAAATGTGAGATTTTATGACAAAAAAAAAACAAAAAACACTTTAATTTTTTTAATTTTATTTTTAATTTTATGACTGAATCCAGGAGCGAGCAGGAAATCTGTTGAGAAAATACAGAATAACCGTCCCTTTAAGGGTAACCATGGTGATGATGTGGACCAGGATGAAGTACAATTTACCACCTCTGGATTAGAGCAACATCTGCAGTAAGATGATGCTGAACTACATCCGGCATCACAGAAGCACGGCTTCACAGGAGAAGAGTCCAGGTGCTGAACTCACCTCCCTGCTCTCCAGATGTTTCACCAATTAAAAAAAACATCTGGAGCGGCAGAAAAAAGACAACTGGTCTCCTCACTTCCGGATGTTTCCAGACAGATGTTAGAAGAAGACGATGGTAAACATCGCCCTGTTCCAGCTGTTTACAGATGTGCTGCTGCCATCAGCGTCTAAATAAGGTCATACTTTCAATTAAATGGTAGAATGTGTTAGTTTCAACATCTGATATGTTCTTTACGTTCTATTAGGAATAAAATATGAATTTATGATATATTTATTTGTCATCTTGATTTAAACCTTTAACCTTCACTGCCATGTTTTCTTCACATAACATCTAAAGAAGTTTCTGGCAGTCCAGTGAATGATAAATTAATGGTGTTTACTAACCGCTGCTCTGTTCTGTCTGAATACTTTGCACTTGTGTTTGTCTCCATCTTCGCAGCTTTAAGTGTCCATCTGTAATTTTGTCTGTGAATGTCATCTACCGTATGAGCCATTCAGTGTCCTTAAAAGCTCAACTTGACAAGTAAATGGAAGAAAATTGCCTCTGAAGACATATGTTATGGCTTTTTGTTTTGATTTCTGCAGAAAATTGCTTTCCTTTTAAAGAAATGCAAGAAGATGGCTGCAGGTAGAGTCTGTATTTAAAGCCAGGACATTTCTGTGT
>JBAMYA010043531.1:0-13285 GCA_037176975.1 Arrhamphus sclerolepis | reverse complement strand
CAGTCATTGCATGTGTGACGTCGCTGCCCTGGCTGCCGCTTCCAGAGCGCATTTACACGTGGAAAAGCCCTGTTCTTATCAACATAAATATATATATATATATATATATATATATATATATAGTTTTTTTTAGCACTAACAATCCAAACTTTATTTAACAAGAGAAAATGATTAATAAAATGTGCTTAATGAATAAATCCAACAAGCCACTATTCTCAGACAGAATGTTGGTATATACAGTATGTCTACTGGTATTTTCTGTTGATACTTACAATCGTAATTATACTGGCTCTAAAGTACGCTAAGCATTTGTATTTTATTTTATATGCTGTCAGCAGTTAACAGCTGTCACTGCAAAACAAGTAGGTGCTGCACTGAATGTCTATTAAAGTGCTTCTGCATTTTCCTTTGGTTTTTATTAGATGTTCAATAGTCTCTCTGGTCTACTTCTGCAGCAATAATCTTGGGAAATGACCAGTTAATGTTTAAGAAGCACAAAAAAAGATACAGTTACAGCACTGCTTCACTGGAGCATGACCAGCTCGTGTTCAACATCAATAATTGCATTTAAACAGGGACTCTTGCGGCTCTTCCTGAGCAGTTCTGGTCTCTCTGGCAGGCAACCAGGCAGCGACAGAAAACAATTTAGACTCAAGAATAAATTACATTCAACAGGACAGTGAAGTGATCCCACACTACGTAATCAATCATCACTCTAAAGGCACTCATCGGATTCTGATTTTAACAAACACACAACTGAATAATTACTGTACAGAGTGCAGCTGGAGTTCATTCTTCTTCTTTTACAGATAAACATTTAAATCTTTCTTTTTTTTAAGATGTAAACGAGCTACTGTTTTAAAAACAATTGTGAGCTTTAATCTGGGTGAAAAGAAAGAGCTAAAAGCCCAGCCTGTGGTTCGTTTCAAAACGTGTGCGTCCTTGCCTACCTCCGGGTGAGTTTGGATGTGAGTTTGGAGAAGAGGTTGCTGGTTCCACGGCTGCGGGTTTGGGAGAGAGGGGTGGTGTCATGGGAGAGGGTGGGTGAGGCAGGGGGCCCATTGTATGTGGCTGTGCGACGGTCTCTAAGCTGGGGGCCATGGAAAGTGCTGCGGCTGGCAGTGCCCCGGGGGAAGCGGAGGCGGTCCGGTGTGGTGGTGTTGGTGATGCTGTGGGTTGATGCCACTGGATTCCTCTGACCGCTGGGAGACACGGCAACACTGCTGATGTGGACGGGAGATGGAAGATGGAAGAAAAATTACAATTCCAGAAAACTGAACAGGCATATTTGCAGTTTTTCCAGTTTTTCCAGTGCAGACTTCCCTACTTTGATCTGTCCAGAACAGACCACACAATCTACACTCATGTGGAAAAGCCTCCTCTTAGAAACAAAAGAAATCACCAGATCACCGGGAGTCTTGGCAAATACAACCTCAGACAATTCATGACTTTCGCCACCTGCCATTAGGAGGCAGAGAAAAAGAATTTGGCCCATTCTTCCTCTTATTCTGCACAAAATTGATTAAGTTCATTGAGATCTTTGGCCATTCGACACTCCATGCCCGCCAAGATTGGAAATTATCCTTCTCTCTGTAAAACCCTGCACTACCAATTTCTTTTTTAAAACGATTTGATTACTCTCTCTGGATTTATGTGCAACAACAAAGCTTCTCTAGAACCATTGCTTATGACTTTTCCTCTTTGTGTAGTGTTATTACCTGCCTGAATGCTCCAGACCAAATTAAAACATCAGATTGACGATGAGTTCACCAGGGACTGATGATTAGCAGCAGTTTAGCTCGTTAAATCCTGTGCTGACAGCAAGAATATACGTGGCATTGCCTATATTTTTTTTCTTTTTGGCATCTTTTTAGCTATTAAAATGAAAAGCACAAAGCAGTTATACGTGCAGTTGTTTGTCATATAGTATTTGCTGAATACTTAGACTCACTATGATCAAATGATTTTTTTTTATTTTTTATTGTTTTTCTAAAACCGACTAAAAGAGAGGCTACAAACTTTTGCACATGACTGCAAAGGTCTATGGAGACAAAAAAACAAAAACAAAAAAAAATATGCAGCTGCCTTGGAAAAACATTTTAAGTACCACCATCATTTCCATCCTCATCTTTAAAATGGAAGCTTGTTAATCCTGCTTAGATTTCTAATTTTGCAGTGAATTCTGGAAGTTAGACAACAGGGTGGGAAACAAATCAGATGGAAAAAAGCTGCACATTAGTTGGTAGAGTCAAACAACTTAACTTTTACCAGGCTGACAAATGCACATAATTCCAATTTGCAAATAAAATCACTATCACTGCTGTCAAGTTAATGCATTAAAATGTTGAGACCATTTTCCTTTTTTTTTTTCCACCAATGACTAATGTGCTGTTATTTTTGGCAAAGACAGTGTGAGCAGGTGAGATCTAATACCAACAACCCTCATATGAGCATCGCCGTCCACACTGCTGACAGAGATATGGATCAAGTGTATTCTGACCCTCGACCACGTCAATTTAAGCACAAGCACATCGAGTTGACACCAGTCCAACAAGACAACGTCTCTTTGCTGACAATTTAAAACAGGTGGTGTACATGGACACACAGCAGGCAAAGTAATATTGATAAATTGAAGGGATAATTGACATAATTGTTGCAAGATTATGTTGGTTACAGGTTCTGAATGTCTGTTTCCATTAATTGCCCAGGCCCAATTTATATAACATTTATATTCTGAAATCTGGGCTCATCTAGACTCTTAATGCTGGATTATTATTAGTCTGTGTGCATGCAATTTACAAGCCACAGAGCCAACTGACCAACAGGATGGAGACAAGTCGGCAAGTTTGTCAGAAATTGCCAATAAACTCAAATACGTATGGCGGCTTATCATCAAGCAATAATGGATATTAAACAAGGCAGATATCTGGAGCCAGGGAATCCACGTTAAGAGTGTGGTTTATTGTTTGTGGTTTATTTCCAGCGTATTTTTGTGATAAAATGGGGTTTTAGATGCTGTCAGATCATGTAGCATGCAACCCCTGCTGGCGACCACATAATATTTTGAAGAGCTAAATCACGTCAAGACTCCCTGTTAAAAGACAGCAAGTCATTTTCAAAGTATTATGAAAATCAGCATTTCTATGGCGACTTGTAGGAACTAAGGAACTGCAAGGATTTCAGTCTCTGAGTGCTGCTATCTGAAGAGCCTTGAAAAAGTATACATATATGAGTAAAATAAAAAAAAATAAAGAAAGATAATTTATTGAAGACATTTATGAGTTTTCCCACCCTGGACATCAAGATTTACATATGTACAATGGACAGAACGAGTTGTGTTCCTGCTCAGAACCTAAACAGAAACACACTATGGACTGAGGGTGCTGGGACAGCAGGGAAGCTGGTGAACTGGTGAGCAGCGGTGCTCGTCCTTCATGTAGGAGGCACCAGGCGAGGGGTTCCAGGTGGAGAAGATCAGGGCTCAAATTTCACAGCAGAGGATGAAGGTGAGGTCAAGAGCAGAGCTGTGAGAGCTTGTTATTTCAAATGGCTGCAGCGGAGGCACCACATCCTCTGATTTGTGATTGGCAAAAGAATGATGGAAAAATATCATCACACAGAGTTCTACATATTCATCAAAATGCAGGATTCCAGTGTGTGGATAGATATTTTTCTCCAGTTGTTCATCTGGTTTTATTGGCATCTGAAATCAAAGCTCAGCATGTTCCAAATGTGCGTAAAAACTTCACCTGCTACACTGGCACTAAAGAACACATATGCCATCTTTTGTTGCATGTCTTGCTCCCAAAAAAAAAAAGATATACATCAAAGAAACAAACAAAAAAAAACTCCGGGGCTTGTACGTTTTGTTAATTTTTGGCTTTTATTTGTGGAAACCATTTGTTGTTTTGGACGAAAGTTCCAAGTAGAACAGGCAGAGTCTTGCCTCACCTTGTGATCTTTCCTCTTCAGTAATCTGGACTTCATCTTTGCATGAGAGACACTAAAACAACCATCAGGTTTACAGAACACAAATATTAGCTCATTTTCTAAGGCAGTGGTTCTCAAACTTTCCATACTTCGTACCACCTGACACTATTCTGACTTCTCCAAGTGTCACCTTTGAGAGTAAAATTACTGAACTTCCCTTTGTGGCATTAATAAAATACTTTGAACTTAATTTAATTTAAATGCAGTAGTGAACGCCTATCTTATTACCTATAAAACTCTTACAAAGGAGGCATGTTTATTTTTAATATAAAGAGGATTCATTTTTAACTATAGTCAGTGATACAATACAAAGGGTCATGGTTATCAATGTTTCTGAACTGCCAAGATCCAAAACTTTTCTCTCTCCTATACACAACAATAGAACAACTTTTGTCATCATTTTCAGTCTCTTTAGAAGCCACAACTACAGCAGGTACCAGAAGCAGTCGCCTCTCTGAACATTTTTAGTCCAAATAAAATCTATCAGCGCTGATCTGCAGAATGCATCAGTCAGGTCTGAATGAAGTTAACTGTTTTCACTGAGTAAAGATCAGACTTTAACTCACCAGCTATTTCATTCATCTGCCTGGACATGAATCCAGATGTTCAGCTGTAGGAACCTGTCACAGCTCTGGTACCATCTGTAGCTGGTCCAGATGTTCAGCTGTAGGAACCCGTCACAGCTCTGGTACCATCAGTAGCTGGTCCAGATGTTCAGCTGTAGGAACCCGTCACAACTCTGGTACCATCTGTAGCTGGTCCAGATGTTCAGCTGTAGGAACCCGTCAGAACTCTGGTACCATCTGTAGCTGGTCCAGATGTTCAGCTGTAGTTCTGGTCATCAGTAGCTGGTCCAGATGTTCAGCTGTAGGAACCTGTCACAGCTCTGTTACCATCAGCTGGTCCAGATGTTCAGCTGTAGTTCTGGTCTCCAGTAGCTGGTCCAGATGTTCAGCTGTAGTTGCTGTTCCTTTACATTCATCTCTTATGTCCATATCTACCACATCTGTCTCATCAAGCTGGAGGGAATAACAACTACTTTTTACGCTCTGTCAGTGGGTTTTTGACAGCACCAGTCATCATCTTCTCCATGGTAACATGTCATGATAGCAGCAGCAGCAACATTAACCTTTTACAGCAGCTTTCTCTCCTCACATGATGTGTGTTATTTCTTTGGCGGTAGACACAGTTGTTCACCTATTCTGTGTGGTTCACCATCTTTCGCTGCGTCAAGTCTGGAACTAGGCCATGGCTAGCCGGGGTTTGGTACTTGCAGGTCCTGTGGTCCCACAGACCTCCCGAGTATCCGTTGGTTCTTGTTCTTGGTTCTCTGTCCTCTCCACTTTACTTTCATCAGAGCTGCTGGAAATGTGATGCTGTTTATTTGTAGTTATCTTTGTCATAGTTCCAGTTTAGGGAAAATATTTTTGTTTAACATCACATGTAAGTTTCTACTAGTGATTGTAGCCAATCACAGCTGACCTAGATGACATAGGCAGGTTCATGACTAGTGTTTGAAGTCAGCTAATGGTGAAGTAAAATTTTAAACACTTATTTTAAAAAACTTATTTTAACATTTGATATATTCTATTTAGCTTTTCAATGTCCTGTTATGTTATTTAAGAAAAAAAAAAAGAATTGTAAATAGTTTTTTTTGTTCAAATACCCCCACGTACTACTAGAGGGAGCCTGTACCAGAGTTTGAGAATGGCTGTTTTAAGGCATCTATGTTGGTAAATTTAAAAGTTCAGTTCAGATTGAAGGAAACTTGGATACGTTTATTTTCAATGAAATTTGTTTTGGAAAAAAGCATGACTGTTCCATGGATCCAATAATTCTAATCCATCCTTCAGATTTTCAAAACCTGTAACAGGCTACTAACGGGATTAAAAGGTGGCAGCACCAGTTGGAACAGTTTCCGGCTTTTAGAATGTAAGTAAACTCACGTTTCGGGGCTGTGCGTAGCCTATGCTCATAGCTGCTACTCAGAAACATAAAATCAGGCTTTGCAAGTCATATTCCACAGTTGTCAGGGAGCCTGTATTGGTTATTATATATATACACTGCAAGGCAATAAATATAGTAACTGATATTGAGGATTTAAAAAAAAAAAAAAAAAAAGTTCAAGTTGGTATTTTTGAAAACAAATCACATTAGTGTAAATGATTTGTTGTTTTGGTCCATTTTTTAAAGCTGAGCATACATTTCAGACTGCCACAAAACATCATTTTGTTTTCTATATTTTAGAGGAAATGATGTCCATGCTTTAGATGTGGGGTTACAGAGTGTGAAGCTGGCTGGATGTGTGGGTTAGCGAGGGGCCAAAGAGGGGCTGAGACATGAGAAGAGACAGACGGGGTGAGGGGTGTCTGAAGGCCCTGCCGTCTTACTTGGGCGAGCAGTAGTCCAGAGCGTAGTAGGAGTGGGGCAGTGTGGCCCAGCCTGCCTTGCAAGCATACAAAGGGCCGGCGGTTTGATACGTCAGCCGCACCGAACTGGACGAGGCACCGAACACAGTGGCCGCAAAGGCAGAAGAGGGGCTAGTGGCACAAGCCATCTCAGTCATGCTGGTCATGCCAACGGGGGGTAAAAATTTTAATAGAAAAAAAAACACCACATTCCGAATCACAAAGTAACAGGCAGAAATTAAAAACAAGATGAGAAAAAAGGATAGTAAGCATAAGAGAAATAGCAGGAATAGAAAATAAAAACTCAGGGAATAAAATGTGCTTTACTGGCAAGAGCGAAAAAAAAAAATAACCCACAGAATTGTTTTGCTGTTAATGTTAAGTTTTTGTGCTGAAAAGGGCTTAAATGCAGCAAACACACACTCATACCTGTTCTCCTTCCCATTGGGGATGACGGAGAGGCGGTCTGCGTTGTTTCTGTCGCTGCAGACGTACGTGTTCCTCCTAGTCATACCTGCCGAAGCAGTGTTATTCTGCAGAAGAAGAAAAAAAGAACAACTTAGTTTATGGCTCTTTGTTAAATAAATAAAAATTTAAAAATCCATGAGGTCATACACAGAGGTTGTGACATGCGTTCATGCTTTCAATAAACTTTTTAGGTGGATGAACTTACAGAATTGAACTTACTGGATTTTGAGGGCTGATCTAAATATTCATTTCTCAGGGGCAGAAAATTCTCATACAGATAAATCGTGTGGTAGTTTTCCACATACATTTGGTACGTTAAAGCTGTACTGAAAAGGGGGAAACTAGGCCACAGGAGGGGAATAGATGTACTGACTGAAGCAGGTCCAGCCACCTTGCACCTTCTCGAGACAGAGCATTTTACAAGGTGACCTGTAATGTCCCAGATGACATCATCTGATAAATAACTGACCACCCTGCTGGGCGGTAGACTGGACAGCTTTACAGCTCGTCCTACCAGCACCAGCTTCTTTTGATTCTTCTGGGTCAGACCCTGGAATCAGGACTTGAATCCTGCACCCAAATCTGGATTTGTAGCTGTAAATTATCATATCATGTATCATATCAAATTTTTCTAACTCAGTTGGGCTAAAATATTTACATGCATTTTAAACCCTTATTTTTACTTAGTCTAAAAAATAATTTTCTTCTAACGTCACATAAACATACTGACAGTGAAGAATCTTTTCAACTTTGCGTAACCATTGCTAAGCTTAGATGTGCTGCTTAAGAGTAACAGCTGAGATGTTGCTGTAAAATTATTCTTATATTGGCATCATCATCACGCAGAGTTTGACATTTTATTAATATATTTATTCACATCTATTCAGGAGACCTCACTTGAGTTTTGATAGAGGGCCTTCATAGCTCAGAGGCGCAGGCGCTACAGAAACGCTGATACCAGAGGGCACTGGGTCATTTCTCTGATTGGCAGGAAAAACTACAAGATGATCACTAGTTTTTCATGGCTGAAGACACGAACAAGCATTAACACACCTTAATATTGAAAGAACTGTTACGTTCAAACATCTGACATTGCAGTAATGAATCTATGGGTTAACTTTTTTCTTCCAGCTGTGAATGTCCCATGGAAATGTTCAATGCACTCGTGAGAAATTAGAATCGCATGTTTGCATGTTGAGTACACTGCATTCATCTCTTATTGTGACTTAGATGAAGATCTCATGACATTTTATAGCAAATTAATTCAGAAAAACCAGCTTATTTTATGGGGTTCACGCCCAAGGCAATTAGTCGTCTCTGCCATCTGCTGAGATTACTCACGCTCGGGCCGGTGGTTCCTCCTTTCCTGCGGTCAGGGATGTCAGCCTTGTTGGGGTTGTTTGCGTTGCCCAGTAGAGGACTGGCGGGCGGAGCGCCACGACTGCCGTGGGTGCCGGGTTTACGAAGCTGAACTCCACCTTCCTCCTTGGCGCTGTTGTCTGCTGTGGTCGTCTGACTCCTCTTTGGATGAGCCATCCCTGGAGGGACGTTCTGACCAACTGGAGAGGGAAAAGCAGACACAAACGTGCACAAGTGACTTCACAAATAAAATCTACTAATTTTGCAATAGATTTTAAATTTCAAAATAAAATTCACTTGTGATTTGAGTTGAATCTCTAGGGATTCCAGTGATTTTAGGATCCCACACTTTAAAGGAAATGGACTAAAGCAAAAAAAAAATTGGTGAAAAAAACTGGCAAAAATGACACATCATTCTTAATTAGTTGGATGGCTAATCAGCTGAATAACAGCCTTTAAAAAAAACAAACAATAAAACACATAAATAAACTGATACTGATCTCTGAGTGTATAAATAAAATCACGGGGTTCATGCTGTGGATGCAGACAGTACTTCCTGACAGTGCGGTGAGAGTGTAATTCTTCTCTCTCAATCCCCCACACATTACTAGATATACAATGTTGTTTTTCAAGAGGAAAAAGTGAAAAATAAGTTATCTTGGAGGTGTATTGATTGTGGGATGTCAGCTGCATCTTTGGTAGAAATCACCCCTGAAGCTCACGTTGGGCTCCAAGGCTAAATTTTTCATAACTGCAGCATTGATCAGCTCAGACGTTATCAATTCTGTTTGGTGCTGCAGGATTTCTCTTCTTCTGAGGCTGAGTGATGGAGAACCGATGCTGCAGCAGCGTCATGTTCACACACCCTCAGATGTCCTCTATGATAACAGCAGAGAAAATTCAGAGTTCAAAACCACGATGTGTTTAACTAGTTCATGCTGACAACTAAGAGTCACACTTTGTTTGCATGCAAGAGTGGAAACGAGCAATTTTAGCAAAATATTGTTGGGAAAAAAATTTTGCATAGACGTCATAAGCAAGAATGTTTAATAAGGTTAAAAAAATCTCATCTGCTGTATTTGTGGAAGAAAAGCTCAGTGATGCTACTGAAGCTGGATGTAATAGACAGCAACAGTACAGACGGGGCCTATTGACAGAGTGTTATATCACAGCTCATTATATCACAGCTGTCTGTGACCGCACTGAGCTGTGAAAACAAGCGAAAGGCTCAAGTGGTCTGCATCAAATCAAATCAGTCACATGGCTTTATTTAACTGCTTCTATCAGCCTGACAACAAGCTACTGACAGAAAGCATGCGTTATTATGAAACGGCTCGCTCACCTTGCTCACTGTATCGCCTCTGTTTGTGGCTGGAGGAGACGCTCCTCTGGACTTTGAGGTGGGAGGGCGACTGACCATTTAGCTCGCTGTTCGGTCTGGGTTTGGCCAAAGACAGATTGCTGCTGGAGGCAGACTCACTCGGCTCGAGCTGAGGGGACCAGTGACAGACAGGGTCAAAATATGCAAGATATCAAACGGGCCACGGTAAAATCTTACCGATTGTGAAGGTTAGACAGAAAACATAATGAGCCGACGACAAATCTACAGCATGTTTTACATTAATTATATTCCAAGCTAATTTATAACCACTAAGAGACTTTTCAGTCGTGAAAACTCTCTCATCCACAGCACATTTACTTCACTGTCAGAACAAAGAAGAACAAGGAGGAGACCAAAGAAAAACTGACAACATTAAAAATTCAAGCCATTAGATAAAAACTAAACTCTTAGAGAACTACACAGACTTGTCAGTACAACATGTCTCTAAACTGTAATCATATATTAGTTTTCATTTGAGCAGCGATATGGACACTTTGATGTTGGTACCTCAGAAGCCTTCCTGCCCAGCAGCAAGTAGGTGGCTGTGATCTCGTCATACTTCATCTTGGCCAAAGAGTCCTGGATCTCCTCCAGGTTGTAGCCCATCCCCACCATCACATCTGCAAGAACAGAACACCAAGAAGTTCTTCTGAACCAAGTAAAAGAACAAACAAACTCAAACTAAAATAATGGCTCTCGATGTTAAAACGTGTGAATTATCATCACTAGGCTGATGTGCTGACAGCAAGATCTTGATTAAAATGTCTCTCAGTGCACTTTTTAACTTCTACCACACCAGAGGAACAAACATCATCGACTATCGCTTTACAGAAAAACAAAGGTGACATCATCACTGATATCAAGACAGCAGAGAAAGTTGGGCTTTTTCATTACATTTGTAACTAACAAAATAACCGCTAATTAATTTAATGGTGAATACCCCCCCCCCCCATAACAGGAAAATCCTGCAACAGCAAGCAGATTAAAGGGTTTCGATGCACAAGTCTCAGCCTGCCATTGTGTAAATGTTTTTCCCAGTAACCGCACTGCTCGACTTGTTAACGCGGATCACAGGGTTTGTATCGACTTGGGCAAGTCAGTTGTTGAGCGGTGAAACTCTGGGACTCCCACCTTTGTGTAAAATCTCAGCGACGTGACGGACCTCAATCTTGCTTCAAAGCAGATTCAGACTGAAACATTTAAACTCCGATTTTCTGGTTCCAGAACTTTGTGAGTTCAGAGGTAAAAACGGCCAAGCTGCTGCTCCGTCTAATCACCAACACCGGTGGAACAATTTAAAGGAAAAGCTCAGAGGAGTGGTTGGTGTTTGTTTTTTAAAGACTGTACAATCTTCCTTTCACTGCTTTTTAAAAAGAAATGTATTATTTTAGTTAGAGCCAATTTCTCCATCATAAATGGCAGCAGGCTTCAGTTTTCATAGTTTACACCTGCCTTATTGCACCTTTTCTAAGTCAACATGATGTGCACAAACCATTTAAGAAGTTGTAGATGCAGACACTGCTGTATTTGTCATTAATTAATTAGCTTTAAACAAATTAGACTAAACTATTGTCCAGTGAGCTTTTGTGCACAGTGAGACAAAAATTAATCCAAAAAAAAAAGAAAGAAAAAAAACTCAAAAGTTAGCCACTCAAAGAGACTTGTTTAAATAAATGTGTCTTAGCAAATTACACTGTTACAACTGAGAAGCAGGTTTCTGTGGAAACGTGCTTGAATGAGCATCGTGGTGACGAGTCGAGCGTTCAGATCGTCTGTCATGACGACAATAAGAGGAAGCCACTTCTGATCATCACGTCCCAGTAAAGCGCAGCTGTTCTGAAGTCGTCTTACGTCACTATAGTGGTTCTCTTTGCTGCTTTATAACATGGGATGCCATCAGCTCATCGGACTGAACTGAATCTTTCCACACAAGCAGCAAACAGAAATGTGGCAGATCAATCAAAACCAAGTACAGACTAATAATTAAGAAAAAAACAGCAAAATCAGCATGATTAAACAGAAAAGTCCTGTTCAACTACATTCACAAGTGAGACTCAAGTGAAACTCTGAGTGTAACTTCTAACTCCATGAGTAGAAAAAGAAGGTGAGAAACAAGCTCTGCTCCTTCAGTCGGGCAGAAATCAATCTGCCGTCTTTCTCATCTCAGATTCATCAGTTTCATCTCATTTTCTCACTTTCATCCTCCTGTTTCTCAAGACTTCTGTATTTTTCTGTTTCACACTCGGGTTTAGTCATTTACAACAGGAAAAAAAAAAGATAAGTGCTCATTTCCTAGAGGAAAGAATCTGAAAACATTTGAATAATTTGATCACAAAAACAGTAGGGAAGCCTTTTAGATACAGAATATCATATGCAATATTGTTGTTTGTTTGTGATGAAGACATGAGTTACAAAGGTCACATCAGCTGCATCACTTCCTTGTTGCTTTATTCAATTTCTGATACTCACACATGACTTAGAACTGCATCACTGACATCTCAGTGAAGCAGAAATTACATTTTCCTTTTTAAAACTAAAGAAATCATCACTACTGAGTATATGACCGTGTTTAAGTTGGACGGTTAAACTGTTTATGACTAAAAGCTCCATCAGGACCAACTGTCTGTGGCCAGACTGCAGATGGGGGAGATGTGAAGCCTTTAAGAGTAAAACCATGTCTCTTTTTTCCTTTTTCTTTAGTCTGGTGTGTGGTTGTGTGCTCTCTCATACAATATAAGATACTTCAGAGACAAAGAGACGAGAAAGAGAACTGCAAAGAGAAACTGTTTTATATCCCTTTACAGGGAAGTGAAATAAACCTTTGTGGTATTTCCATCAAACATATCACAGTTTCTGCTCTTATGCAGCGTTTTAGTCGAGTCACCTAACCTCAAGTTCGAGACCAAAGTGCTAAAGAATCATTAAACACATGAACCGTCCTCAAACACTGGCATCTGATGAACAGACCTTTTCTGCTATGAAGTCCATCACTATCAGTCCTCTGTCATCAGTGCCCTCAAGCGCCATAAATGAATAATACTGGTGGGGCTACAGAAGAACTGAATCAAACCCAATAAACAGCACAAAGTCTGAGTGTATCTCAAGTATATTGTCCAGTGAAAAACAAAAAACAAAATTGGATTGAGTACAAAGACATTGAAAAATACGTGGAACCATCCATGACAAGTTGGGCCCCATGATGGAAGCGCAGTAAGAAACTGAACGCCGTCTGCTGAACTGCTAAATTCATCTGCAGGGTTTAAACTTGGTGTCCGGTTAGTTCAACAGAGTAGTTGATGTACGAGTCCAAGTCTGAGTCAAGTCCTTAAACAAGTGTTTGAGCTGCTGCAACCCTTCCCTTCAGTCAGTATTTCTTCGTCTTCCCTTTATGTGACTTGGAGATGAATTCAGATTCAGTGTCAAATGAAAAACTGTAAAAAGGTAAAAGCCTCCTGTGTCTTTCCAGACATTGTTCTTCATGGCTTCAGCAATGACAGGTCTTGTCATCATCTCCTCTAAAATTCATGATTATACGTTTGTGGAAAAGGTTACGCTGAATTTTGCATGAATTGTTCAGAATTCAGAGATTCCTCAGCAACATAACACACTACACCTAACACACCTGTACACACTACACCTAACACACCTGTACCTGCGACATCCAACACAAGGCACAAAT
>JBAMYA010043530.1:0-13286 GCA_037176975.1 Arrhamphus sclerolepis | reverse complement strand
TATACAGTGGACTACAATGCACTTAGAGTTGGATTTGCAGTTTGAAAGTGAGTGGAGTCTAGACTAAAGCGCCACAAAATCATAATTCATTGAAAACTGTGCAGCAGTCTTGAGCATCACCGCAGTATCAGAAGTTTCTGCACTTCCTCTGCGTGTTGACCTGCTTCTGATTCATTCTCAGCATCAAGCTCCTCTGAGAGATGGATTAAGACTGTTTTTCTATTGACAACTGAAATAAGTCCAGAAATTAAAATTAAATGAAATAACGTCAATAAATAACAAGGTTATGCTTGGCCTAGTTTCATTAGAGGTTGTGGTCAATTTGA
The DNA here is from genome assembly GCA_037176975.1 of Arrhamphus sclerolepis. NCBI lineage: Eukaryota > Metazoa > Chordata > Actinopteri > Beloniformes > Hemiramphidae > Arrhamphus > Arrhamphus sclerolepis. The sequence goes on along the minus strand of JBAMYA010043530.1, from coordinate 12,960 downwards.
ATCCAAACATCTTCTCACCTGAATTTTAAAAAATTAAAATTGTTGAACTATGATGTATACGGAAGAGTATTGGGGCCATCGAAGGCCACTAAAGAAAAACAAAAAAAGAATTCTGAGAAAGAAAAAAAGTCAAAATTCTGAATTCTGATTTTTTTTTCTTCTCAGAATTCTACTTTTTTTTTCGTCAGTGGCTGTAATGCTCTTCCGTAGATGTAAGCACTGTTTCATGCAGAAAATACAGAAATACTAAGAAAACGAAACTGTCAATAAAATTTCTGGGTGTGATTATTTTATTCTTCCTTCTAAAAATAACACCAGCTGATGGCAGTCTGTGTAGTAAATCAGACGTAGCTGACTCTAGAATACTACAGAAGTGTTCAAATTCTTGGTCACTGATGTATTTTTAATCAACAGGAACCAATAAACATGATCAGATGGGACTTAAAAAAAATCTAACTGTGGATAACAAATTCATGATAGTTTTTATGTCATTGCTGAATTTGGATTAAATGGATATTTTAAGCTGTGGACGGGTCTGCTAATACTGACTAGCTATAGCTGGGCTAACATTTCCATAGAAAAAAAAAAACATCCTGTGGATAAATTGTGACTTAGCTTTCACAGCTTTTTAAAGAATCTCCTTATGTCCATTGTTTCAGAGGAGGAGGCTGTTATTGCAAGCAGATTGTCAAAATAATGAAAAAATTATCATTTCTGTGAGAGAAAGCTGATGAAGCAGGGCAAAAAAAACAACAAAAAAAAGTCCTGTTTATCCTTGCATGCGGTGAATTGTTGTAGGTAACCAGGAACTGGAATTGATTCTTTGGTGACTCAATAGAAACAGCGCTGGGTGGATTAATAATGTTGCAACTCTGCAGCTGTGTTCATGTTATGATTTTGTGCTATTGTTAAAAGGTTCTGTGGTTTTCTGATGGTATGAGATGCGTTGAATGCGAAAGGCAAGGGAAGGGGACAAGTATATGAATGATGGGCACTTTTTGAGTGATGTTTGGAAGTGGATGATAGCAAAGTCAGAGCTGGCTAATACTTCTTTTTTTTTTTTTCTTTTTTGCTGTTTTCCTTTCATCACATCAAGCTGGATGCAAGTTCGACACGTTCCCGTCACAGTGAATACTTAGGAAGCCTATGATGTTGTCCCTCAGTTTTATAGCATGTTTTTTACTGAATGTGAGTGAAGAGTTTAACTCTATATCACAAAGTGCTATAGGACAATAAACACCACTGACCCTGTTGTTGACAGCCAAACATGCCCATACCATAACACTGCCTTCACCGTGTTAGAAACATGATGTGGTATGTGCTGGATCATGAGCCATGAGCCATGATACACTCTGCATACTTTCTGTCTGCATTATTCTGATGAAGTTTATCTTGATTGAATTGAACTGAATTGAATTCATCTGTGTAAAGACTCTGATTCCAGAAGATGAGAGGAGTTTTAGTGTGTTCTGGCAGTATAATCTTGTTTTCGTGTTCTTGAATATTACACTTTTATAACTCTTATCTTATTTGCTATCTCTCTTACATGATTATGATGTTTCTTCAGCCTAATGCCCTCCTTCAATTGCATTAAATTATATTCGCAGCTCCTGTGAAACAGCTGCCAAATGCAGACTCAATACTTAACAAATATAATCTCCATATAAACTTCAGACCTTTTATTTGCAAAATCATAAAAACTCATCTGGACTGTAAGTAATGTTTATTTATGTAGCACGTTTTCTCAGACAGCAGTCACTTAGTGCTTCACAATAAAATAGTCATAATAAAATACAATGAAATACATAAAATGTTAGACAGCAATGCTTAGGACAACAAACAATCAATGTAACAACTGGTCATAGCAGCCCTTTGTGAAAAGTGCTTGTAAAAAAATCGAAAAGTCTCAGGCTGTGACAGGGGTTATGGAGCTGTAGGTGATGCGAAGGGTACCCCTTTCTCGTCATTAATTGACACGAGGTTTGAGGGTGAGTTTTGGGGTTTGATGGTGGGGATGGGTGGGTGATACGGGGATGGGGGTTGGGGTTGGGGGTTGGGCAAAAAACTACAAAAAAGGGGTACCTGTTGCATCAAAGGTGACACGCAAGCCTGAAGCTTTAATATATGACGAGTTGGGAGTGAGACTGCGTTGATTATTCAGAGTTTAAAGACACTCCGCTTTTTTTCCTCAAAAAACAGTTCTTTAGTAGTTGTTTTCAATGTTTTAAGGGCATCACTTCATCAAAAAAACTTCATCACATTTCTTAGTTTTGGCTTTACAGAGTGAGTCAGATCACCGAAGTGCTGATAAATTACTGGAATAGGATTTTCTAGGTCAGTGATGAGTGTTACAGTTTTGCCATAATTCACCTCTAGTTAGCTTTCAATTAACCACTGCTTGATTCTTGGCAGGCAGTTAATTAAGGAACTCAAATTCTGGACCTCAGAAGTGAGCAATACAGAAGAATATCATCAGAAAAGAGGTGGCAGACATCACTAAGCTGTTGTATTATCTTACCCAAGTGAAAGATATACAACAGAAACAGAACTTAACCCTGTGGTACTCCACATGGATGATAGCACAGTCGGACATAATCTGGTTTGCAGGAACACAGAAACCCCTACCAGATAGATAAGAGGAAAACCATTTCAAAACAGGTCCAGACAACCTAACCGGCTCACACAATCTGTTTACTATAATGTGACTGTCAAAGGCAGAACAGAGGTCTAACAGGACTAAAACTGTGCATTTCCCGGACTCATCTGGCATCATAATGTCACCAGACACTGAACCACAGACCCAGGACCATCACTGTGCAGGGCCAGTCAGAAGCCATGGCTCACAAGGAAGGTATTCAGGTTCCTGAGGGTGAGAAACTGCCTTCAGAGGTGGGGACAAGGTGGGCCTAAGAACATCAAGGGCAAACCTGTCACATGGCATCACTGAGCCAGACTGTTGTCCCCACGTGCCTCAAAGCTGCCATCATCAATCCTGTGCCGAAGAAGTCATTTTCCTCCTGCTTCAACTACTACAGTCCGGTTGCACTCACGCCCATCCTCAGGAGGTGTCTTAAACAGCTAGTCACACATCACATCAAGTCATCTCTGCTCCCCACCTTTGACCCATTTCAGTTTGCATATTGGTCCATTTACTTGACCAGTGATGCCATTTCAACTGCCCTCCACTCAATCCTCGCACAGGTCAGACAGTACAGGTCAGAAGCAACACGTCCAGCACCATCACTCTGAACACTGGATGCTCCCTTCTCTTCACTTTGCTGACCCACGAATGCACACTGTCACACAGCTCCACCCTCTTAATTAAGTTTGCAGATGACATGACTGTGGTGTGTCTCATCAGGAACAGTGATCTGCAGGAGCGAGATGAATCACCTGGCTGAGTGGTGCAAAGACAACAATCTCTCCCTGAACATGGAAACACAGGAGACTGTTATGGACTTCAGGAGAGTGCACACCCAGCACGCTCCCCTGACTGTCAACATTGCTGCTGTGAAGAGGGTGAGCAGTACCAAGTTCCTGGGTGTGCAGATCCCAGAATACCTCTCTTGATACAAGAACACAGTATCACTTGCCAGCGAAACCCAAGAGCAACTTTACTTCCTCTGCAAACATAGAAGAGCCAGAGCCCAAGCCTCCATCATGAGCACCATCTGAGGCACCATAGAGAGCACCCTGACCAGCTGCCTCACTGTTAGTGCTTTCACACTGGCAGGGCTCCGTGCCGGTTCCGGTTCCCGAACGCAATTTTGAACCGGCCAGCACATTCAGACCAAAAAAATGACAGATTCGGAACCTGAAAAGTTGGTTCGCAAGCGAACCAGGAAAACTGGTTTGCACTTGTGAACCGTGACATCACCAGCCAGAACCCGAACCATGTCTGTCTGAAAGCCCTATGTGTGCACCTGCTGCTACTACATCATGTAGTGAGAACAGCTGAGAGGATTGTTGGTGTCTCTCTCTCCTCCCTCCAGGACATCGACCGTCTGATCCCACCCATTCATCAAACAGCTTCTTTCAGTCTGCTGCCATCAGGAAGGAGACTGCAGAGCCTCTGGTCCAGGACCAGCAGACTGAGAGGTCCACCAGGCTGAACTCTCTCCCTGCTCCTTGCTGCTTAAATAACATAATTTGGGCTTGAATTTATCTGCATATCATCTTATTTTATTTACTTTATACTTATTATTATTATTAGTATACCATCTTTTATTAATCTTATTAAACTGTGTAATTTTTTTTAATAAAGTTTTTGTATTGCATTGTCAGCCCAGGACAGCACTGCAATATCAACGCTGTGTATGTCCAGCACATGTGGTATTGGAAATAAAGCTGACTTGAACTTGAACTTGCACTAAATGGTTTGAGATAGACATTTTACCATGGATCACTGACTGCCATCAAGTCACATGGATGCTGCTGAAAACGAAAATTGCTGGGTATGTCGGAATATCACACATTTGTCAGCATGAATTGTGACCTCTTGGACATGTGGACCGATGTTCTGCTTTACTGACAAGTATGCAGACAAAAACAAATAACCTCGCTCTCTTTCTCCAGATGCGATTTGTCACAGACAGCAGGAGAAGCCAAACTGCCTCTGAAATTCTCTGATGAAATTGGTACATCTTCAATGTTAAATTGACGGTAAAACAGTAATTCACAAAACACAAGATATGCCCAATATTGCATTTACTTTCATGACTACCATATGTCATCCCGTAGCTTAATCAAATGATTTCTCATGAAATCACCGCAGTTCGCTGTGAAAATCATGCTATGAAGCCTCCCGTAGAGGCCGAGCTTCCAACGGTTTCTATGGGCTGGAAGCGCTGGCTCCAGGAGGCGGGTCTAAGCGTCAAGTTTTTTCTAAAATTCTAGGTGATCATTGGCTAAATCAACAAAACTCCTCACTTCAGAGGCTGTTCGGCTTCCATGGGGGTAAATGAGTGGTGGGCGTGTCAAAGACGCCGGCTGTTTCGTGATGATTGATTGTCCCTCATGTCTATCAAACACAGATAGACATGAGAGACGTTGTGGCTGCATTTTTATGTGGGGAGAAGCACGCTGGCTTTTCAGTCCCAAAGCGGATACGAGAGAGAGTGGTTGTTTGCTAAAGTGATGTCGGAGTTTCATTCATTTCCCATCGTTTCTTCACACATACACTTCTTCACAGTATGATGTTCAAGGTTCTGTGTAGCACAGCTGGGTGTTGATCTGTAGTAAACCTATGAGGCACAACTTTCTTAAAAACTACCTTGCTTTGATAAAAAGAAAAAAATCCTTCTTCTTCTGGTTTTATGGTGGTTGGTAACCAGTGTATTTGGGGCATCACTGCCACCATATGGATTAGAGTGTTGTGCTAGAATAATTAAGCCACCCCACACACTAAATAAAAGATAAAATGAAAAATAAAATAAATAATGTAAAAAGATAAGAAAAAAATAAGAATGTAAAAATTGGGAATCCTAGATTCTGTGGATTAACCCTGCTTCTCCAGAAACTGCCTATAATTGAAACATGGCCTGTGCTTAACTGTAGGATGTTGTGTAGGCAAACACAACTTGTTCTTGGTGGAGCTGCTCAAATAGTCTTTGTCTGTCTAGGTGATATCTTGGACCCTCCATAAGTAGGCCTACATGTTCTGTGCTCTCTTAGCTGCCCCTGCACTCACAGGTTCCATCAGCATGTTTCTTCTTGTACACGGTGCTATTAACTCATTGACTGCCACTGACGTCTATAGACGTCAATTGCGTCAGTCTTTGGGTTGAGAAGAAACGCACAGCAGCTGAATAAATATTAGTCTTTTGGTCCACTAGATGGCAGCAGCACCATTCCCATGTGACAACCAATGACTGTAGGTGACAACGCAGTGCACTGATCACCCGGTGGAGTGTATGGGGGTACGAGTGTATGAGCCACTCCAACCCCAAACGCATAAAATGGGCTTCCCCTGTTTTAAAAATCAGCAGCTGCCACTGATTGAAACTATTCAGCATTTGGAACTTTGTCATATTATCCCCTTTCAGTGTTATACAAACCCAATTCCAAAATGGTTGGGATGCTGTGTAAAATGTGAATTAAAACAGAATGCAATGATTTGCATTATTTCACCAGAAAGACATGAAGAACATACCTCATTTTGACTTTGTTGCAGCAATATGTCACAAAAAAAGTTGAAACAGAGGAAACAAAAGGCTAGAAAAGTAAAAGAGGCTACTCAAGTACTATGAAAATGCTCCTGTTTGTATCTAGTTGGTGGCAGCACTCGTCCTAAGCTGTGTCCAAATCCAGCGGCTGCATCCTTCGAAGGCCGCATTTGAAGGCCAATTACGTCACAGCGACACGCCAAGGCTGTCCCAATTCCAAGGGTCCTTCAAATGCGGCCCACAAATGCATCCTTCTTTTCCCCGATTTGAAGGACGGGTCCGGTGTATCCTTGTCGCCCCACCCTATCCCAAGATGCATTGTGAGTATACCAGAAAATTCTATAGTAGCCGAGAACGGAGCTGTGTACGCAAAAATTGGTTATGGTGATAGGCTTATGTCATTTATGTTGTCATTTGTGGGTTTTTTTTGTATTTTATTTTGTCAGAGATCATCAAGACAGCAAATGAGTTCGTACAGCGGGTCCCGTAGTTCTTCAACTATTGCTGCTTTTATTAACCTTTCATTATGCTGAGAAAACAGAACAGCTGCCTCTTCGTGGGCGCTGTTGTAGTTCTAAAATTAAAAAAGTCATTAAAAAAACTTAACAAAATTTCGATCTCCATTCTCTCTTCAGTTCAGCACTGTCACGGTTGCTAGGCAACAGGATGTACACCGAGGTAAGGGCGGGGGTAAATCTGAAGGCTAGACCGTCAATTCACAGCCGTTGACTTCCGGTCTACCCGGCCTTCGGAGGACACGGCCTACGTAGACTACGTAGGACGGGTCCTTCGAAAGATGCGGCCGCTGAATTGGGACAGACCTCTAGTGTGTTGTATTTGGGGAATTTTGCAGAAACAACCACTTCTGGTAAAGAAAGTAATAAGACAAAATGAGCAATACAGATCATTCATAACACATCATTTTCTAACTTCAAACAACCATTATTTACTACTGCAATGCTGCAGATGCATCTATGTGGGTAAAGTGGCACAAAACTCCCTCTCTGCATGGAAGACATTGATAAGGCACGAGGGGAAGGAAAAAGAACGGGAAATAATGTCAATGTGCTGTACCTCATAAGGAAAAAAAAAGCTATTTTGACAAGGAAAAGATCAGTACTAATTGCTACACAAGGGGTGGTTCTGTCTACATTTCCTGGAATAACTGGAGGAGGCCCCAGATGAGTTCTGCCACTTGACATAACATGTTCTACAGTACTCAGGTAGCTTCTATTGGTTCAAATCCAAAACTAATGGAGGGGCATTTGACAACTAAGGCTAACTGGCAACAGGTCACTAACATAACTGGGTACAAGAGAGGTTTTTTTTTTTTTCAAAAGAAGCAGAGATCAACCTGAATTTGCAAAAACTTTAAACATCCCATATCTACAGTACATAATACCATCAAAAGATTCAGACAATCAGAAGCAGTGTCACTAGCATAATCGACAAGGCTGTTGGTCAAAACTGGATGTGAACGATCTTTGGGCCATCAGTCAACTATGTATTAAAAACAGGCATGCCTCTTTATTAAACATCACTGCATGGGCTCAGGAATACTTCCAGAAGTCACTGTCTGTGAGCACAATCTGGTCACCATAAAGTTCTTTATTTGAAGCACAATTCTACACGAAAGGTAACTTACTGAAAAAATGTTGGTGCTTAAAGTATTTAACTGAGCTGAAATTTAAACTTAAAATATCTCAAGATAAATAAAATAAAAAGAAAATGTAATCTAAAAGTGCAAGTGCCTTGACGGCTTCAAACTGAACATCGCATGACTCAGTGTCTTATGAACTATCCTCCGTTGCAGTCACATGTCCCTCAGATGGCCAACTCCTGTAGTTTGACCTTCTTGATCTTTGTCTTAGCTAAACCAGCGTGCCACACTCTCTCTAGCATCAAAATCTTCTAGACTTGGCCCCTCTACACTGATTCTGGTCAGATCTTCCACTGTGTCTGAATAACGGGATCCTCTAGTGTCTGATTTGATCCTCTTCTGAGCAGAGAACCCTCTTTCACAACTGCAGTTGAGACAGGGAGGACCAGCAGAATGTGTACATACAGTGAAAAAGGCACAATGTGGTCACCTGCCTCTTGTTGCAGGAGGGCTAGGGGTGTAACGATTCAAAACAATTCAGTTTGGTTTGATACATTTAGAGAATTTTTCATATAAATATATATACATACTATTTTTAGTCCCCATGGGGAAAGTCATTCTCTGTACCTGACCCATCTGGGCTGTTGGGCCCAGAGCAGTGGGCTGCTATGGTGTGGAGCCCGGGGAGCAGGTGGGGGTTTCAGGTGCTTTGCTCAGGGGCATCATCCATGGATGTGGAGAAGCACTTGTTCAGGCACTCCCCCTGCACATATCATTGGTACCAGCTGGTGATTGAGCTGGCGACCTTCCAGTTTCCAGCCCAGTTCTCTAGCCGGTACGCCACGGAACTCCCCCAAATTTAGTGATTAAAAAAAAATATTGGAACACGTATTGTCCTTTTTCTTCTGTGAACTTTGACAGAGCTATATTGGACCCATTTTCTGGGATTTTAAGCAACATTCAAGGAAAAACTGCTCAATGAATTCATCCATTATCTATAACCATTTATTTCTGCTAGAGTCTAAGCCAGCTGTCATCAGGTTAAGGTCAGGTACACCTGGACAGGTGTTCAGTCCGTCACAGAGCCACATGTAGACACCCACTGACACTCTCACTCGTGCCAGCTGCTCCCATTGGAAAGGCAACCGGAGCTGGGGCAGGCCAGGGGTCAGCTGCCCGCTATTGGAACCTGTGGACCACGGATCCATGCTCAACACACAACGCTACCAAAATACAAACGTCATCAAATAGTTTTTTTTTCTTTACTTGGAACAATGATTAAAACAATTTTGGTTTCTTTTAAACAGAATATTAAACAACGAGCTAGCAAACTTCTGCATCCCTCTCGATCAGGGGCTACTGGAGTGCATTTCTGGAGATGGGAGGGGCAGAAGACATGTCACTACGTCACCACATTACCTGCTACATTGCTTTATTGGCGTTGCTTTGGTGAGCTTGGTGGAAAAGCCGGGGAAAGCCTTCACAATCCTCTAACAGCTGGTCGCACCAGTGCAATCTCAGATTTTTTTTTTGTTGCACCATTGAGAAATTTAGTCCCACATATGACCAAATTGGTCGAACTCTAGAGACTTGCCTTGTAATCAGTGGACATTTCAAAAGCCTGAATCTCTGTTTGTATGGGATTGCATTAGTGCCTATGGAATGGGCGGTCATACACGTACCATCAATGCTGAATAATACATAGCGGTTTTAGAGGAAAATATCCCCCCATCCAGACATCTCTTTCACAGAAGGTGTGGCAAATTTAAATGAGACAATTGTGAATCAAATACCCCCTTAATCACAACAGTATGGCTTCACAATTGAAGAGTCCAGGTGCTTGGGCTGCTGCATAACCAAGTGGTTCAAGCAGGCAGCCCATGTACAGAGGCTCAGTCCTCATGCGGCAGTCGCGGGTTCGTCTCCCACCTCGTGACCCTTTGCTGCGTCTCCCCCATTCTCTCTGCCCCACATTCCTGTCTCTCCCAACTGTCAATAAAGGCCACTAGTGCCAAAATATTTAAAATAAATAAATAAATAAAAAATAAAAAAAAGAGTCCAGGTGCTGAATTGGCCTGCCAGCAGTCCAGACCTTTCACCAATATACAATTTTTGGCTCATCAAAAATCCAGAAAAATCCAGCAACAAGATTTGCAAATCATTGCATTAAGTTTTTATTTGTGTCCCAACTTCTTTGGAATTGGGGTTGCACACATAATGAAGATGTTTACTCATATTGTTTTCAGAAATAGCTTGATGACTGTCCTGGATGTACTGAAGGTAATTTGTATGTACAGAGAAAAGTAATTTTAATGATGAAAAAAAAGGCTTACCATTCAGCGGTTTTGTGTCATCACAAACTGTTCCTGGACCAGCTGGAAGAGCTATATAATAAGAATAAGAATAAAGTAAGCTGTTAAATAAAGTTGAGAGCAGAATCTGATATTCATGAATGTTAACTTCAAAAAGATGTAAATAAATAAATAAATGAAATTCCAAACCTGTATACTCTGAAAACACAGGTAAAAAAAAAAAGAAAAATAATGAAAGTCATCAGCAGCAAAACACTTGCCCAAATTTTAGCAAAACTAAGCAATTTGAAGAAACCGGAGTCAGAAAATCAGGGTAGCTTTAAGATAGGTGTGAACAATTATTTATACTCCATATTCATGTACAAGACCCAATACAGTGTATGTGCTCCAAAATAGTGATATTTGGTTAGGTCTAAAATAATTTGTATTACTTTGGGTTTTTAGGATTGTACCTTTATATATCACTACAATGGTTTTCAAAGAAAAAAAGAAAAAAAAGAAGAAGAAAAAGAATTCAAAATGTGATCAAAGCTTTGGTCCTTCAGTTTTTGCAGCCAACATTGAATATCTTCTATAGCCTAAGTCTGAGCCTGATTGAGCAAAGAAGGATCCTTCATAAAATTTAAAATTAAAAGAAATCATAGACGACCCACAACAGAGAGTCTTCAGTCAGAGGATTCTTCAGAGCAGCTACAGCACATACCTCTACAGGAGATCCTTCCTGAACACAGCAATAACCATCTATAGTGAATTTTTGAAGAGACGTAAATCATTATGACTACTACAATAACTGAATTTCCCATCAAATTTTAATAAAGTATTTTTAACTGAATTTGAATTGATTCAGTTATTGGTGAATATGTTAATCTCTCACCATTACACCATGGAGTATCACTGTCTTTCAAATATTTTTTATTCAAGCTAGTTTTTATTTGAAAAAAAACAAACAGATAAATAAAAATCAAGAGCTCTAAACCAGGATACCAAAACCTTTGCCACTGAGGCAGTAGCACTACAACATAAATTGAGGCCAAAGAGGACTTTATAATATCAAATGTGCTCCATATGCTATTATGTTATCAGGTGCTTTGTTATTTTAACTTCATTATAAGTGCACCTGTATCTCCAAGGTCAAATAGTTATCTGCCTCCATTACTTAACATGCACCAATAAGGCTAGGAGCACATGTTCTCTATACTAAAACTATTTTGTCTGCAGTCACTTTGCTTCCCCTATTGTCTTGCATTGAGGCATGTACTTCAAAATGCTTGGTTAAAGTCACATCCAAGGCTAATTTAAACCTTGCAACTTTGTTGTAAAGCATAAATATAAACAACTTTCACCAGATAATCTTAACAAATGAAAGCAGTTCTGCTCTCAGCCTCTTCCAACTCATGCAAGCCTATTTCACCCTCCCGCTGTGCTGATAGAAAGGCAGCAATTCAATCATTAATAAGTAGGAAACATGAAATAGCCTCCATCAGCTTCCCAACTAGAATTTTTAATGAGGACACAAAGTTTTCACAGATTCATTCTGATAGTACCACTGATGCGCACATGCATCTAACCTGCTATGTGGGGTAAGTGGAGGACTATTTAAAATCAATGCATCACACTAAATTAATTTACTTTTCTAAAATGATGTAAAATTTCACTCACAAGAAAAAATGAAACACAGAGAACCCCATGGCCCATTTGTATAATTATTAGCACAATAAACCATCTTCTTATTAAAACTAAAATGATAACTCTCTGTTAGCTGTTGTGTCAAAGCTTTGAAGTCAGGTTCATAGGAATTACTAAATACCTAAAGTGATGACATCTAGGCATTTGACCACAGACTACAAATAGGACTGGATAATAAATCAATTGGGAGGGAAAGTAATCTCATCACCCCTTGCTGGAAACATTCCAACCTCTAAAGAAAAATGAATGGAAATTTCTGTTCAAAAAATTATATTTTGGTTTACACTTAAAAGTTATGATAATGACTTTCATATGATATGTGTGTTGGGCAGCTCTATCGATTCAAGGTGGTCATACTTAATTTTTTCGATCGATATGAAATGTTTTTAATAAGCTGATAAAAGACTACACTAACCAAATGTTGCATGTATGACATCACCGCAGAGTATGGCGCCTTTCCACAGTGAGCGGCCAGTGAGTAACCAACATGCTGATTTGCATAGCATGGTTGGCAGAGTATTTCTGGACAAACAAGAAATGCATTCCTGGTGGTGATAAATGTTACAGACATGGGGGACATGTAGAAAACTGCACAGAATCTTTGTGGTTCTTCTCTGGTAATATCTTTATTATAATCTTTGTGGTTGTGTGGGATGCTGACGTAATATGAGTGATTCAGGCTTCTCATTTCTGACAATATTTGCGAAAATTGGATTTTTTTTTTAAAAGAAGGTGAAATTTCACACAACACCTTCACAGTTGGCAGATCATCCCAAAATATAAACTGAAAAATATTTTTGGTGTACAAGTTCAATGTTTTGTTTTTTTTAAATCAGGTCTATGGGATTTTCACTAGCTCTCAGGTTAGGAACTCTACCACAAGGATCACTGTGTTACACTTTCCTTCCCTGTAGACGAATATGATATTGTTTACACTTGCTATACAGTATATCATGTATTCTATGTTATCAGAATTTTAACATACATGTGTAGTTACACAACTACAACTGATAAAGTACTCTGAGTTGGGGTGCCCATTCCTCATAGTAAAGTGAGTCAACATTTATATGGATTATGTATGCAGTCTTTCTCAATTAAGGATTAAATAAAAAATAAAAAACATCCACAAGAGAATTTTAATTCTATGTATTGGAAAAATGAAATAATTGAGTGACAAAAAAAAAAACATAAAAACTTG
>JBAMYA010043529.1:0-13286 GCA_037176975.1 Arrhamphus sclerolepis | reverse complement strand
TAGATAGATAGATAGATAGATAGATAGATAGATAGATAGATAGATAGATAGATAGATAGATAGATAGATAGATGGTTCATATGATTTATGAGCTACAGAAAAGATTGTTTGAAAAATAAAAATTTTCATTAAGATATTATGAAGATAAAGAAACTTGTTAAATGAAAGTAAATGAGAGGTGTCTTTTCTCTTGCAGTAGTAACACTGATAATTAGCAATTTTATTTATATATATATATTCTCATATCAATTTTTCTCTTGTAGTTTTACACATTGGTTTATGTTTGAAATAATTTATTCATGTGGAATTTAATGATAAACTACTAAAAATAAAAATGATAATATGTTGTTAGAGGAATCAGTCCCATCTATCTCTTGCAGTACTACGATTCGGCTTAGGTTTGGAGCAATTTCATTGTTTTTTTTTTGTTTTTTTGTTGAAATTATTGAAGAAAAACCGAAGACCTTAATGAGTAAACTATCCAACCTAAAACCAACTTCACCATGGTCTGCAGCTCCTTCTCCCAGACCAGAAAGGTAACCTGGAGGTGAACAGACCCGGAACAGGTGAGCTGCTGCCATCAACAGGTGATGGATGAAATCCTCCTGACGTGTCCGCCTTTCCTGGGTCAGAAACGAGAGAACAGATCTTCTCAGAAGTAAAGAAAAACAGAAGTTTGCCAACCTGAGAAAAGAGTCTTTCTGCAGAATTAGTGCCATTTGTGTCCTTAGAACATTATATTTATAAAACAAATTACTGTAAAATACATTTTATTATTATGAAAAATGTCCTTCACATTTACACATTTGTAAATGTAAAATATATTCTTTAAAATATTCATAACAGAATTTAAAAAAAAATAAAATTTGACACCTGTCCCCTAAAGCTACACTTTACTTCAAATTTTAACAACTAAAATCATGAATTTGTGCATTGTTGTGTGACTCCATATATCATATATGCTCTGAATATATATTTTTATGAAGAAACGTTTTAGCCACATCACCAGATTTTCACTCAGTGCTGTTACCATAACACTCCTCGCTTCTTGAAAGATTTGGAACATTCATTTGGACGCATGTTTTACAGGAAGTTGCATCATTTACTGCTTCTGAAGGTCACAAGAAGGTTAAAAGAAAGTTTTCTCTTTTGTCTTGAACCTGTGACTAACAAGGTCAATCTCAACTTACCGTCCTGTTACCTAAATTATTATTGTGTGACGTGTTAATAAAGAAAATAGTTTTAAATAAAAAAATATTTTTATATATCTAAGTTTTTGCTTTACAAAATAATTTTGTAAAGCATTAGAATGTTCAGTTATTAAAATGACTTCTGTGTTGCTAATTTTCATGCATTTGCTAATACTATGCAAAAAACAAACTCAGTCCTGTTACTTTCACTGCTGTTAGTCATACTTTTTCTTCCCCATGGTTTGACAATGTCATGCAGTTTGGTAACAGGACTGAGAAAAATTCAACTATTTTCTGCTTATCTTATTTAAAAAAAAAAAAAACAATAAAGTAGCCTAAAATTGCAATACAATTTAAATAGTTAAATGTGTTTCTTATTATATTCAGTTTTACAACAAGCAAATGGCACTGATTTAGTAGAATGATCCAAAAGCTGTCTACGTTTTCAGAATAAGGCTGTAAATGTCTCATTATTTATAATAAAAAATATCATCATGAGAATCTGGGAAAAGCTGGGAAAAAAGTAAGAAGTTTGTCCATTTGAGGGGAGACAAACCTCCTTGTCCTTGTGTTTCCTGCTAACAAGGCAGAGCGCAGGCATCAGTTGTAAACACTGCTCTAAGGTCAGGACACCTGGGTAGCATGCATCCGGCTGACACCAGTCAGGTTTCTCTCCAGATTACAGATTTTTCTAGAAAACCAAAAAAAAAAAAAAAAGGACTTGTGAAGAAGTCCATGGCTCCATCTGTGGCAGTTATAGAAATTCCCAGCAGGGCTTGGTGGCTCTGATTTTCAAGTTAGCAGTCTGCCATCCTGGAGCGTTGCCAGGGTTATGTTTTCTATTCTTTCTTTATATTCACCCACAGCTTGCCTTAAAGATCTTTGTGTGCGTGGGACAAAGGCCAAAAATCAGATCTTCAGATCCTCAGGCAGTGAGGAAAATCTCTTAAGAGTGCAGTTGGTTGCTGCTGCCGTCCAGACAACGTCTCCTCCAGGGAAGGTTCTCCATCCCACAACAAGGCACTGCTGAACCACATACAGCATGGCTGCTGAACTGGTCTGCCTGCAGTCCAGACCGGAGATGCACTGGTTGACATTTTCTTTACCAGTTCTGATTTTCTCACTTTTTAAAAATAACAAACCTCTTCGTAATGCTTCCCAGAGAATGTGACATTAAATAACTACTGATGAAAAAATAACAAAGGATTTTCCAGTATTCTAAACATCTGAGATGACACATTTACTGCCCCAACCTGACCCCTCTGAATAAATAATAAAACATTACATCTGTCAGATTCTGATGATTTCTGCTTCTGATACTGGCCGACACCGCTCAGAGCTGATCAGGCAGAAGTTCTGAGTGACCACTGCATCTCTCCTCCAGACCCTTCAGCAGCTGGAAACATCTGGAGCATCATGAAACGAAGATGCAGCTCCAGTTCTCTATCAGACCAAGAATGAGACGACGTTCCTGCAGCAAAATTCCATCAGCTGGTCTTCTCAGTTCCAGTCCCAACCACTAACTTACTTCACAAGAAATGACTGTATTGATGAATGTCAGCTTCACACATGCTCTGTGATAAAATAGAACGCTGGGTGAAGAATAATTAGAAATGTGTTCTCTCACTGGTTATTCTGTTCATGCAAACGGCCTCATAGGCGAACAGATTACTGAAATATGCTCAGATTAGTCGGGCTTGTGAGGAAATACTAGTCGTTCACTTTCTTGTCTGAACACAAGGATGTGAAGAAAAGAGTAAGTTGGTCTGAGGGAGTTTAGTGTAATGTAGAATTAAATAGTATATACAGGCTGTATTTCCTTCCTGAGCCTGTAACTAGAATGACTCAGAAGATTTGTTCCTATTCAGATACCAGCCTCAAAAATACTCCCAGATTCTGCCAAAAACAATAAAGTTCTCAGAATCTGTATTTATGTCCTTGCACCAACAGGCACAGACTGATTTTAGTTTTAGAAAGAATCCTAATTCTTTTCCCCCCTTGTTTTGAAAGCCAGAACAGTTAATTTAAGTTGGAATTTTCATTGTGCAAGGCAGTGATTTCCAGCGGAAGCATGAATGTTGTTACATGTAACATGAGAAACCGTTATGAAGTGTTTAAGGAGACATCGGCAGACTTTACTCCGTCTGGAGTCTGCCCTCCAGAAACAAACAAACAAACAACCAATAAAACCATAAAACCACAGCAATAATCGACAAAACTGTGGAATTCATGGTCTTTTCAAATGAACACTTGGAGCTGCAGTGTGATTGCAGGTATCTGAAGGAAAAAAGGGAAAAAAAAACATTTGCATGTATCTGATCTATGATCATCATTAATGCATTCGGACTTTTCTGGCTGTGAAGAAAAGTGATCATAAACGTCTGATTTGATGAACATATGCTCCTCAGCCTCATGTACGGGAGCTCCAGGTCATCACACCCAGACTCAGAGCTTCTCCACCGGCAAACCTATGGCACCCCCCACCCCCTCCAAGGCTATGCAACCAACCACCACCCAGGAAGCTCGAGACAGGGTGGAGCCTGGGGAGCCACCGGCCGCACGCTCGGTAAGCATCGTCTTGGTTCATCTCAGCTGATCTCAGCAGAAACCAGTTTCTGCTGCTGAGTTTGAGGTCTGCTTCTGTTTCACGCGACTATCAATGAAAAACGTCCACTTAACATAATCCTGTCCCTTTTTTGAGGTTGCCTTGTTCAGATTTCCAGGTTCTGTGACATCACAGAGCCACGTCAGAGTCGTATCATCTATCTTTATCTCCACCCAACTACAATTCAAGCTTCATTTGCGGCACCTTGGAAACGGGACGTGCAAAGTTTGAAAACATATTTAAAGAGATGCACGCTTCTCAGAAAAGAGCAGTAGCTTGGCTTGGAGTTTCTGACTCCGCCCCCTCAAACCAGCTGCTTTTTTACAACAGTCTTTTGATTTTGATTTTGGTAACAATTGAGATGAGTTTGGCAATTATGAAAAATTTCAGTCTGGTTTTAAGCTTCGCCACAGTACTGACACAGCCCCTTTAAGTATTTTTTTCACGATCTTCTTGTAACTGTCCACTCAGGCAACTCTGCTGTTTTAGTGCTTTAAAGTGCCACTCTAGTCTGTTATCCCGTCTTCAACACTTTGTGGACCTAAAAGGTTCAGCCCTTACTGGGGTTTTCTGAACAGACTGGTGAGTTTTTCATCTTCTGTAGCCCCTCTATCTTGCGGGGTACCTCAAGGTTCTATTTTGGGCCCACTCCTGTTTTCTTTCTATATACTGATGTTGACTTGACTTTTAGGTCGACAACAAATGATAGATGGAAATATTTCAGAATGTGAATCCTCAGTATTTTCCTTTGTGGGATTTTTTAAAATAGCTGTGGATGTGGTAATGCTTCATATAAAAAATGACATTAATAAATAGTATTTTAATCGGTTCATCTTTCACAATTTCACAGATTTATAATAAAAACTGTTCACCATATGAGAGAGATATTTGTCTTCCCAGATGTAAAGTAGTATTCTTGTCTGGTTCGAGCTGGATATAAATTCATGGTATTACAAATTAACTTCATAACTAAAGTAGGAAAAAAAAGTACATCTACACCACCGGTTAAAATTTATAAAACACCCTATTTTTCCACATTTTTTGTTGAAAATTATGCAGTTTGATGTCTTGTTATACTCTGGAATGAAAGCATAGAACAAACAACTGAAGTTAAAAAGAAACCACTTTATAAACCACCTTTTGACTCAAAGCAGCCTCCTTTAGTCGCTGTTACAGCTGAACACACTCGTGGGATTCTTTCTGCAACGCAGATCAAAACTCTGTTACTGATGTGTGGCACTCGTAAGTTGCTTTACTTTGTTCCATGAAAAGGGAATTTCTTGTGTGAAACTGAAATGCGCATCATTTTTCAGTTTTGGGTAATGGACGAATCAGGGTGTTCTAAAACTTTTTACTAGTGTAGACAAGAAGTTTTATTTTTCAGTCTTTTTTCTCTCGTTACTCCCAACATGCTTTGACAAGAGATGTAAATTAAGATAAAAACTAAACTCTGAAGGAGAAAAGTTTCACAACAATCCTACGAGACCGCTGTTGCTGATTGTTCCAGGTCTGTCGGGGCTGTTTGATGCCAGCCTCCACCACGCCAGCCCCTCTGGTCCCGACCCGTCTGTCATGAATCTGATTTCGGCTCTGGAGTCCCGGGGCCCACAGCCCACACACTCTGCCTCCTCCCTCCTGTCACAGTTTCGAAACCCCTCCTGGCAGACTGGTGAGTTCTCATGGGATTATAATCATTCATATCACAATATGATGTGTGTTTCCTGAAGTCGTGCAAAAATGAGTACCCCCTCTTTTTGTGTGTGTAAAAACACAGTAAAACAATCTGATGACAGTGGGGCTGAATATTAGGTACATAAAACCTCAGATGTTTTTCTTTCCACCATCCTATTATTTATTTAAAACATTTAGCCAAAAGAAATATCATCAGGTGGTAAATACTGAGTAGCGCCTTACTGTTTCCAGAGGGCCAGTGTCAGTCTTGTGCTGCTGATTAGAAGAAGACTGAACCAGTTTGGTTTGTTTGGTTTGCTTCCTGCCATTTTTGCACACACAAAGAAATCCTAGAATTAAGAGGGTTTTGAACTTTTGCTCATGACTGAATAAATGATCTGCTTGTTAAAGTTGTGGTTTGCATTGACCGACTGCTTCTGTGATGTGTCCTGCAGCGATGCATACGCCAGCCCCAGCGGAGCTCTTTATTTCAGGGACTCTCCCAGGGTCCGGCTCCTTTCCTTCCTCCTCAGCCCTCTCTGCATACCAACCTCCCGGCTCCTTCTCTGGACGATCTTTCACCCCCTCGCTATCCCTGCAGGATGCACCCACGTTTAGCCCCTCCTCTAATGGTTTGCTGTCCCCCCACGATCCTCTGCTTCACATCAAAACATCCTCGCAGTCCAGTTTGGGCTTTGATCGCTTGCTGTCCTCTCAGAGTGCCGTGTACAGGGGCTCCCAGGAGCCCTCAGCTCCTCCTCAGACCCAAGCCCCTCCCACCTCCTCCAGTTGCCACCTGCCCCCTCCCCAGTTCAACCTGTTGTCCCCCCAGCTCCACAGCCGGTCCTCTCAGCTGTATAACACCTCCATGTTCTCTTCTGCTCCAGCTCTGCCGCCTGCTGCGCCCCCCCTGCCCCCTCCAGAGATGGCAGTTTCCCGACACGACAGTGTGATCAAGCACTACCAGCGTTCGTCCCCGGCACAGTCCACAGCCCTTCAGCAATACGCCAGTTGTGGTGGTTCATCTGGGTACCAGCAGGTTGTCAGCCACCATCGGCATGCTGGGATGTCTTGCAGTCCCCTGGGGGAGCAAAGCCCACCCAGTGACCCCAAACCCTCATCCCAGATGGAGTCCCAGACTTATCCACCCACCATCCCAACTCCCTACACGCCACTGTCCTCCAGTTCCTCTATTTCTTCTTCATCTGCCACAAAAGGAACTAATAATTCCATCTCCACCAATTGCTTCCCCTCTTCGGGTTCATCCTCTTCCCGTGCCCCAAACACTCCACCCGCAGCCTCCTCCACCTCCTCCTCATCCTCCTCTAGTTCCAACACAAGCACCAGTTCCTTGTCTGCACCCTCTCATCAGCAGCCCCCACCCCAGTCAGCCCCTGTACCACCAGCTCTGCCAGCGGCGTCATCCACGCTTGTTCAACAGCCAGCTGCCAAACAATGTCTGTCCACCTACGGCTCTCAATCTGTTGCCAAACCTAGCACAGGTCTGTCGGACCATACCCCTCCCCATGCCCACACCCAGTCCTACTCTCCCAACCAGCCTCCGTCTGCTCACATGACCCAGTCCTACGGAGAGTTCAGCTCACCTCTTGCCCAGGACTCGAACTCCGGAGGAAAAGCGTTCACTGGTATAGACTCAGCAGGACGTTCTTTCTCTGCGGAGATGGTCTTTGAGGATTCGAGTTTTGGCTCAGCTTCTCTCAGAAGACCAAGCAGCCCTCCTTTAGGATATAGAAGTGAACCAACAAGGAGTGGACCGTCTACGGGGGTGGCTTCACTTAGCAGTGGAGTCGGCTCTGCAGGGTCAGGAAGTGGAGCTGCTGGTGTTGGTAACGAAAGCAGCAGCTCTTACCACCTAGCAGAGTCTAACTTGTCACCCACTGTCAGTTCAACTCTCAGTCACCCTGCATTGCACTCTCCAGCTGCCGCTCGTCCTGCACAGTCTCCTGGAAGCTCAGGGGCTACAAAGTACCTGTCCTCTATCCTTTCCCCTGCTTTCATGCCCTCACCGCAAGGTTTCTCAGATACTCGACAAAGTCAAAGCCAGTCCTACCACTCAGCACCAACCAAACCAAAGGTAGAGGCCAACATGCTGGCGGTTGAGCACCCCCGAGAAGAGGAAGAAGACGGCGATTTCCTGATTCACCACCTACTACAAACGCAGGGCTCAACCCCTCACCCATCCCAGCGTCATCCACACCCTCAGCAGCCACCCCAGTCGCTCTCGCAGGCTAGAGATGGAGAAGGCAAAGGGATGAGCTATGATGTCAGCAAGCTCTCAGAGGAGCGCTACCACCCTCAGAGTGTCATTCGTACCAATAACACCAATGCCAGTTCAGGTCCTGAAGCGGCTGTTAATGATACATCAAGTGGCTTAAACAGACAGTTAGACATATCTCAGAAGAAACAGCAGACTGAGTCTGAACTGAGCATATCAAAGTCCACTGCTGGAGGGGTGAGGGGTATTTCTGAATCTCTTTCTCACTCTCATCAGCAGCAGCATGAGCTGGGATCTGTGGTCCATTATGGAAGAGGAGGCCCCTACATCCAGCACCCACACTCCCAGCATCCCCATCACACCTCACACGTGTCCTCACATTCTCAGCAACACACTCAGCACCCTCAACAAATGTCCCAGCACTCCCGGCACACTCAGCATGTCACGCATCCTCAACACGTCCAGCACAGCCTTCCCAGTTCACACAACAACTCTCACATGGAGCTGAAGAAACCTTCAAACACCACCGACAATGCGTACTTGTGTAGCCAACCGGATGTGCAGCCGGCCCGGCAAAGTCAAGCTCCCCTCTCTCTGATGGACTCCTCACCAGACCCTCCTCAGCCAGCTCACATGTTGCCGTCTGTGCTTTCTCATAACACCCACACCAAGATGGACCCTCAGCCAGCACTCACGCAGCAACAGCAGCAGCACTCTATGAGTCAGCAGGCTATGATGAGTTCAGCTGGAGGACCAGGTCCCGTCGGGGTGAAATCTCACTCCCAAAACCAGTCCTCACAGTTGCAGCTCCAGCTCCAGAACCAAGGTATGGATACCCACTACAGCCTTGCATCCCAACCAAGAGATCAAACTCAAGCCAATCAGAACGCAATGTCCCCACTAGACATGCTAGATCAGTCTCTGTCCCAGGCCAGCAGTATTGACAGCGGAGGACCCCTGGAACGAGCTGTTGGGGAGGGCGGTGGTGGAGACAGGCCGATGCAGCAGCACAGACTCACACCCCACCACCACCACCAACAAAAGCCCTCAGATCTTCATGACTTTCTCACAGAACCAGATTTGGGTGTATCTACACCTTCACATCTTCATCACCTGAACCCGCCTCCGTCCCACGCCCACTCCCTCCAGATGTCACATGCACATCCACATGCTCACCGGATGGCCCCAAATATGGCGACTTCCCAACCAACACAGCAAACGCAACCAAGAGAGCATGAAGCCCAGCTGTCGCACTCCCAGTTAGACCAGCTCAAACAGCACCAGTTTGACACGATGAGCCCAGCAGATAAAGTAGGCCAGCATCAAGCGCAGCAGCAGCAGCAGCAGCGGTTTGCACCTTTAACATCCATCTGCTTTCCTGACTCGCTCTTACAAGACGAAGAACGTTCTTTCTTTCCTGAAATGGAAGACATATTCTGTTCATCTGAATACAAGTCAAGCTGTACTGGGGATTCTGGGACAGGGCAGGGCGGTCAAGAAAACCTCAGTCAGGGTCATGGACAGACACAGGACAGCATAGAGGACTTAAAAGCAGGAGGAGGTGGAGAGGGCTATGACATGGTTGGTCATCACAGCGATCCAAGCTACGGACAGTACTGCCACGGCCTCTCAGGATCAGGTAACGGCAGTCTGCACTTGGACCTCGACTCTCTGAAGACCCACGAGCTTCCCTCCACCGTGAATACCGACCAGCTTGGCCTGATCCAGTCCCAAACTCCCACTCTGGGACTGGGTTCAGCAGCTCAAGCGGATGGCTCCGTCAACAAGATGATGGGAACTGTAGGTGGAGGCTCCAACAGCGCTGGTCTGACCTCACCCATCTTTTGCTCCTCACGACCCAAAAAGCTGCTAAAGACCAGCTCATTTCACTTGCTCAAGCAGCGGCGCGAACCACAACCCCAAACAAAGAAAAACTACGCGCAGGAGTATGAGTTTGAGGACGATGAAGACAAAGCTGATGTTCCAGCAGATATTCGCCTCAACAGCCGACGCCTCCCAGACTTGTTGCCTGACTTGGTTTCCAGTTGTAGGAGGGCCGTGGGGGGATCAGGAGTCAGTGGGCTCAGTCCAATAATGGGTGACATGGATTTCTGCAACCCTTCCGGGTACTCTACCCTTGGACACCCTCCGCAGCTCCTCCCTCTTGATGGTCCTAAGAAGAGAGGCAGGAAACCAACTAAGCCAAAACGTGAAGGCCCTCCTCGCCCCAGAGGTAGACCACGCATACGTCCTCTCCCAGAGCCTCCGTACTGCAGGGGCTTGATGGGATCAATGGGCGGAGAAACAAAGAGAGGGCGTGGACGGGGTCGAGGGCGTGGGAGACGGGAGGAAGCGCTGGTGGAGACGCATCGAGACATGAACAAAGCACAAAGCCTGACATACCACCATCAGCAACAGCACCATCAGCAGCAGTACAGCCAGCAGCAGAACCTCCAGCAGCATCCACAACATTACGGCCCACAGCCAGACCTCCACCAGGCTACACACCAGCAGCCACGGCATCAGCTGCATCATCAGCAGCAAGTCTCCTGTTCACACCAGCAGCTACGCCATCAGCAGCATTACCAACAGCAGCAGCAACCGTCCCAGCAGCCACAGCAAGATCCTGTCAGACCTATCAAGGTAACGAGACACCACAGAACAGATACAGTCATGTAGAAATGTTAGAACCTGCACTTTTAATCCTGTTGTCTGCATGACCCATAACAGAAATCATCTGATCATTGTGAGTCTCAGTATTAGCATTAATTTATTTATAATCATTTCCAGATTGATTTTCAGCAGCAGTTGTTTCTGAGTCTCTTACGGATGGGATTAAGTTAACAAGCACCTGAATGCTCCAGACCAGCAAACAGTCAAAACATCTGCTTTTACAGACATCATCTAGAAAAGCAGATGTGTTGCTGATCATTTGCAGCACCTGGCTGCAGCGTTCAGTCCTCTAGCAGCATTAAGGAGGTACCTAGGATTGCCCAAATGATTAATATTTTCTCATTTTTTGGCTCTATTTTCTATATAAAGCTCTTCATCTGAGGTTGCATTTGCCACTATGATCAGATTATTTTTATTATGTTTTTATACGCAAAAACAACTGATTAAAAGAGGGAGCTTTCACAAGAATATGTCCAAAGAATGTACAGCTTATGTAAATCTCCAGAAGATGGGTGCGGTAAAATGTAAATAACAGAATGTAAAAATGTGGAAATCATTTAATTTGAAACTGGTCAACACTGAATACAAAGTACAAACTGAGAAATTGCATTTCTCCTTTGAAGAATAAGTGATTATTTTTAAATTGAAATGGCCAAAGAAAAAGAAAAGAAAAAAAAGAAAAGGGACACATTTACCCAGTGTTGCATCATCTCTGAACTCAGGAGAGTGGCTGCTGCGTTTTCCTTTTCTGCTTGTTACTGAATGTAGCACCGACTCTTTCCATACAAAGACATCCTGCTATGAACATGATGGTCCCCTTAATTTCAGCCTGGAGGATGACGTGTCACGAGGTCCAAAAACATGTTTTTATTCAGAGTAATAAAAATTCTTCCTCTTTCCTCCAGTCCAGGTGTTGTGGGAACAGTAACATCTGTGCTGACTGATGACTCAAATTTCAGTTTTTATCAACATGTTGGTGAACAGGAATCGATTATTGATCATTTTAGTTTAATTATTCAGAAACGGGTTGAACATAAGTCCTGCTGATCCGTCTACCCGTCTGTCTCCCAGATCAAACTGCCCATCTCCACCCTGCCTCCATCAGAGTCCCTGCTGACGGCCGACTCCCTGTCCAGCAATGAGCTGGTTCTGTCTGACGGCTCGGTGGGTTCAGCGCCGTCTCTGGGCCTGAGTCCCGGGCCCAGCAGCACCATGGACATGGCCAGGAATGATCTCGACCACGCGCAGGACAAGATGATGAAGCAGCAGCACAGCGCTGAAGAGGTGAGACAGTTTCCCCAGAGATGCGTAGTTGAACCCTCACTGGTTTTCTGCACAAATTCAAATATGAAGTTCATCTGAGTCGTTGTTCCCTTTATTATGACACCAAAAATATTCAGTCTGAACTTGTGTTTGCAAAGATGCATTCAGTTCATTATGGATATGCAATCGTTCTAAAAAAAAACAACAAAAACAAGCCCAGCTACCAACAGGTCCAGGTCTGGACTCTGACAGGACCACTCCAGAAGATGGATTTTCTTTTTCTGAGACCATTCTGTGGTAGATTTACCTCCGCTGATCCATTCCATCCATTTGATCGTGATGGAGGGTCACCCAGCTGCTCTCTAAACCGCATCTAATCAACAAAACACACACAGGAAACAAGGCAGAAAAACACTCCAAACACAGTTTATTATTTCAAGCTGTTTCTTCAGAACATGGACAAAACAAAAAAGGAGTGAATTAGGGCGCAGAGATTGTTCTACAGAGGGTTGAAGGTGAGTGAAAAAGTAGCTGCCTGCTGTGTTGCCGTACAGTATGTCCATGGTGGGTGTCTCCCCCCCTTCAGGATTCCTTTCTTCATGGTGACCTCACCCAGCGTCTTTCTCTCCCATCAGCTGCAGCTCAAACAGGGATTCCCCCGATGGCTCCAGATGTTTGGGTTGTTTTAATATCCACCAGCCATCTGTGACAGCTTAACAATGCGTTGGCAAGCATCTTTGATAAAAAAAAAAAATGAAAAATTAAAATCAAGTGCCGACTCCAACTCACTGACTCTGCTGAGTGGTCACTGATGCACCCTGAATCCTGAAAGAGCTCCGAGCTTCAGCTGGTGGACAGACACCCTGATCATCCTGGAGGAGATTTTTCTTTCTTTTTCTTTTTTTTTTTTAAACTTTCCTCTCCCTGATGATCCGTGGTCCAGGCCCTGAGGCGGTGAAGCAAGGCCAGATCATGATACTTCCTCCACCATGCTTCAACTTGATGTCTTCAAGCCTTCGGTTGTTCCTCGTGGGTTCCTCTTTTTTCATTTATGTGTCCTTGGCTGGATGTAAACTTCTAGGAAGAGACTGCTTTCCCAAGACTGTTGCTGATGTCTTTCCCTCTTGGCATTTTGTTAACCCACACCTGAATTCTCCAGAGCAGCAACCTGCTACAACATCTTCTTTTATAGATGTGAGCACACCTGCTGACGGTCAGTTTATCAGTGACAGATGATCAGCAGCACCTTCTTAAATCCTATTGAAGCATTAAGGGGGTACTTAGGATTGCCCATATTACTTTTTTCTTTTCATGTGAGGTTGTCTTTGCTTAATACTTTTAAACAATGTAGGGTTTATAGATGGATTAGCATCTTTTGCTCCTTATAACTTATTCACAGGACACCAGCTGTTGATCACACGGACTTTCTATAGAAAAAGGTGTCCTCACTGTGATATCCACTAAACAACCAGATGCAGTGGTCATAATCAATTGCACAATATTGTTCCTGTAAAGATTCTGGCCCTTTTTTTTTTTTTTTTTTTTTTTTCCTGAATGGGTTTTGGGGGAGGGATTTTAGCCTCAGTTTTTTTTTTTTTTTTTTTTTCTTTTTTTCTTCCTGGTCTGAAAACAGAGGAGGGGGGAAGGA
>JBAMYA010043528.1:0-13287 GCA_037176975.1 Arrhamphus sclerolepis | reverse complement strand
GTGTTTGTGTGTGTGTGTGTGTGTGTGTGTGTGTGTGTGTGTGTGTGTGTGTGTGTGTGTATATATATATATAATGTCCACATGTGTATATAACCTAATATACAACTCAAAATATTTCAAAAGCATGATCAACTGAACAAGTTACCCCAATTACAATTAATGAGCAATTATTTTTCTTTTCTTTTCTTTTTTTTTTTTACCCTTATAGATCACTGACAAGGTTTTTGCTGCAAATATAATCACATATTTAAACTGAAATATTTTCTTTAAAAAAAGAGCATATATCTTTGGTTTTAAAATAAATGAAAGCGGTAACAGTTTAATTATATATGGTCGTTAAATGAGAGAAATAAATGAAATAATTTACATGAGCAAGATTACATCCATTATTGGTAAAGAACCTCGGTTTCAATGAATTGCATTTATGTTATGCTACTACATAACATTGTGGTATATAAAAATTATATGTAAGTATTGTATTAATATCATCTATTCCTAAGCTATTAATGAGGTTAATTTGGCATCTTCAAAAAAAATCAGATGTGTTAGGGGTAAGGTGAAGATGCCTCCCACCCCTCAAACATAAATACTGAAAAGAAGAAAAAAAAATATAAAAGAATGTTTAAAAAAAAATTATGAAGGAAACCCACAATTTAGTCTTCAAATAAAGACGGATCAAATATTAGCTGTGATTCACTTTTTGTACGTTTCTGAAATACAGGCGACAGCTGTAGTCCTAGGGGAAAACCTACACCTGATATACATTTAAACATAGCTTGCACATAAAAAGTGGAACATTTGAAACCCAGAAACGTCTCTTTTATCCCTTTTCCACCATCGGTGGTGCTGCTCTGTTTTGAGCAATTTTGAACTGGCCAGACTGTTTGGTCAAAAATAGTTGGGAAATCCCAAATGCTTGCTCCCAGTAGGAATCAAGAGATGGCAGGTTCACAAGCAGGAACCATGATGACATCAGAGGGATTTTCATTTACTTGTGTTTGTAAATGAAAGCTGTCCAACACCTTTCACTGATTACAATGCCTCTCCTCAAAGCTGGTGGAAATGTATGCTGACATTTTTCACAAGTCAAATATACAAATACATATTGTTTGTGAAAGAGGGATGTTTATTGTAATATGTGAGGTCGTGGCCAAAATAAATTCTGTGCTCATACCAGGTAATTGATTATTTTTAGATTTTTTTTTTTTTGTTGTTGTAATTTTGTCACTGTGTATGCACAGTAAAATGTAAGTCCAGAGAGAGTGAATGTTTTTGGATTGGCCTTAAAGAAAGCTGATTTCCATGATGTTTGTTACATGTCCAGTAGATGTCACTGTGCTTTAAGGAAAAGCCCGTCTTATGGATTGTCCAGACTCTTTAAGTAACTGCCACACTAAAAACCTAATTGTATATTCACTGTTTTTGTTGAAGGTATCTCCGGAAAGAGCCAAATTCTGTTTGCTATTGTGTTCACCACACGCTACTTGGATCTGCTCACTTCTTTCATCTCACTGTACAACACGTGCATGAAGGTAAGAAACCACACAGTTCTGACCAGTCCAATTCATTCAGGTCCACTCTTTCTCCTTGTTCCTTCACTGACTTTTCTGGCTTGTTTATCAGATGATCTACATCGCCTGTGCGTATGCCACAGTCTACCTGATCTACATGAAGTTTAGAGCCACCTACGATGGCAACCATGACAGTTTCAGAGTGGAGTTCTTGGTTGTTCCTGTTGGCGGTCTTGCAGTACTCATTAACCATGACTTCTCTCTCTTAGAGGTGAGTTGATTTCTGCTGTCTAGTGGACAGATGGTTTTCATATTTCATTTATAATTAACTAAATCATGGGAATAGATGGTCTCCTGCATACTTAAGAAAACCAATCTGTGTTCAGATCCTTTGGACGTTCTCCATCTACCTGGAGTCGGTGGCTATCCTACCCCAGCTCTTCATGATCAGCAAGACGGGTGAAGCCGAGACAATCACCACCCACTACCTGTTCTGCTTGGGCCTGTACAGGGCCCTCTATCTCTTCAACTGGATCTGGCGTTTCTACTTTGAGGGCTTCTTTGACATGATTGCCATTGTGGCTGGTGTGGTCCAGACTGTCCTTTATTGCGACTTCTTCTACCTTTATGTCACCAAAGGTGGGTTTGATACTGGTATTAATGGTTTAGGACACTTATTAATATTATGATGAATAATTTCAAATCTTAGAATACCACACATTTGATAGAATCCCAAAAGGATGCAGACTTTATCCAACACTCACATGCCCTTATGCCTGCTGAGCTAGTGTGTATCAGCTATAACCTTTCCTCCGGTCTTGGAACAGTCCCTTCTTTGATAGAAGAGATAGTTGATTCGCTTCCGTCATTTCCTGAAAAACTTTACAGTAAAGTTCAGGTTCAGCTAATTTGAGGTCTCGGCAATCTAAATGTCCTGAACAAAGTAACTGTTTTCCTAATGCGGAATGCAAATTAAACTTTTATACTTTGCAAATATGTAGCCTTTAAAGACAAAATTGTTTTCATTTGCTCCCAGCCCTCCACTGTAACTAAATGGATATTCAGTCCCTGGAACACACAAAGGAAATATTGTGCTAAAACTCAAATTTGTAAATGCGCAATACGGCTGATAAGAATTTAAATGAATTCTCTTGTGAGCTGCTGAGGATGTTTCCTTAACTGATGTTTCTCGCTGTATCGAATCACAGCAGTGAACAGCTGAGATGGGAAATATTGCATCTAAGTCTGCATGTAACAAAGGCAAAGTCACATTTATATATTGTTGAAGTTCACACATGCTGTATAAAAAGACACATCATCTTTTTTCCCCCCTTCACCATCTGGCATGAAATTGGGCTGAGCTTTTAAGGTGGTTGGGACCCAAACCAAAATTGATTTTCTATTTTCTTAAAGCCAGAATAATGAGAGAGGTCTTTTTTTTAATGACTTTCTTCAAAGTTAGACGTTTACGTATATTTCCTTTAGTATTTGGCAGCTTTGCCTTTTAAACTGTGTGTCTTGGATCTATATTTTGGGTTTCCTTCCATGTGCCTGTCACGATAGTTTGCAGGAATTTTGGTTCATTCCTCCTGACAGAACCGGTGGAGTCCGGTTTGAGTCAGGTTTGTAGGCCCCCTTACTTGAAAACACATTTTCAGCTCTGCCCAGTTTTAGAGTTGAGATCAGGGTTTTGTCAGGATCACTCCAAAACACTGACTTTGTTGTCCATAAGGCACTTTGTAACTAATTTGGGGGGTTATTTTCCTTTTAGAAGACCCATTTACACCCAAGCTTTAACTTCCTAGCTGATGTCTTGAGGTGTTGCTTCAGTATTGCCACATAATATTCTTTCCTCATGATGTCATCTATTTTGTGAGGTGCACCAGTCCCTCTTTACAGCAAAACACCTCCACAACATGATTCTGCCACCCCCCTACTTCACAGTTGGGTTGGTGTTTTCAGGCTTGCAAGCTTCCCCCTTTTTCCTCCAAATGTAACGATGACCAGTACAGGACTGGTTTCACTGTTACTGGTCAATGACATTCTCTTACCAGCTTCAGCAGCATCTTCACAAGGTGATTTGCTTTTGTTCTGGGGTTGATAAGCACATATAGCACTAAAGCACTTTCATCTCTAGGACATAGAACCTGTGACTTTCCTGAGCAGCACGATGACTGGACATTCCCATGGTGTCAGTATTTACATATAATTATTTAAACAGATAAATGGCACCTTCAGGCATCTGGAAATTCTATTCAAGCATGAACCAGACTTGTGGAGATCCACAATTCTCCTGATATCTTTGCTGATTTCTTTTGAGTTTCCCATGATGTCACACAAGGAAGCAGCGTGTTTGAGGCGTGCCTTCGATCAACTCAGATGTTGTCATTTAATCTGTCAGAAGCTTTCAAAACCATGACATCATCATCTGTGTTTTACCAGATTGCTTAAAGGCAAAGCAATCTTAGCGTATGTAAACTTCTCACTTTGAAACATGTAATTTAAAAAAATCTTTTATAATTCACTCATTATTCTGGCATTTAACAAAAAAATAGTGACTAAAAACAGGAAGCGCTTTGTCTGCTTTAATGTCCCAGTGAATGGGGGAAAGGTTGTCCTTTGCTCAGTGTATGTATACGTTTGATTTCAACTATATATGTGTGTTCACTATCAACTCCAGAATGCTTAGTTTTTGTTTTTGATGATGTGATGACTGTCTACCTTCTCACTCTGCAGTGTTGAAAGGCAAGAAGCTGAGCCTGCCAGCATGATGACACACAGGAAGAGGCGGTGACTCCCAGCAGGCTTGAAGGGAGTGCCAAAATGACATTGTGGAATCTCATGACCCATAGCAATGGATGCCTAAGACAGAAAGCCAACTATCATCAGGAAAAAAAAAACCAGAAGAAAACATAACACATCTTTTTGATGATTGCTGATGGAACTGGTAAATGCCAACGAACACCAGAGCTGAACAAAAGGTCCTCCCAGAGCAACTTTTGGATTTCTGTGTTCAGCGCTTTGCCTTAAGCTTCTTTTCATTGCTGTTCAACTTTGGAGATTTCTTTCTTTCTTTCTTTCTTTCTTTTTTTTCTTTTCCTTTTTTTAAATTGAGGTGAGGTGTATGCGGTTATTCATTTTAGTTATTTTTACAGTTTCACAGAAGATAGGGGCGACTCTGAAGAGTACCTTGTTTGACTTGGTGAGGAAATGCACAAAATGTAAAGTCTTATTAAAGAGTAATGTAACCGAGTGCAGTGCCTGATGAGGATTATGTCCACTTTTTCAGTGTTTATGTTTTCTTCAGACTTTTTTTTTTTTTTAATTTTTGCATTGTCCAGGTAACTTTATACATATACCCTTTTACATGTTTAAAAATATTTAAAGAGGCCAACGTTAGGAGTGTCACACCAACACACTCATCCTTTTGTACAAATGTTGCTTTCATAATGACAGAACTAAACATTTTAACAGGTGAGCCTTGTTTAAAAAAACAGCAAAAAAACAAGAGGGGATGTTAAACTTCATCGGCAAACCGTTGCTTTCATTGCTTAAATGCCAGCTGATTTTGTTGCATCAGTATTTTTAAATGGTGCTTTTCCTGTTGTGAATTCAAATGACTTTACTATACATTTCATCCTGCTTCAGAATCTTTCAGCACCCATAACAAACTCATGAACACCTTCTCCTTGATGTAACCTGTCAGTTATGTCAAGTCTGATACAGAGGACAGGAGTATCTGAACGTTTTATCTGACAACCCTCCTGCATGTTGGTTCAGTGTTACATTTCAGCTGCTAACTGTAAGTCTGATAACGTGTAGGACGGTGTGATGGTGTTCGCTGGGTGCATTTCTCATTTTAAAGGCCTTTTTGTCAACTTTTCCAAAGTAGTAATTCCTAAAAGTTTTCTTTTTTTTGTCTTATTTTCCTCCTCTTTTTTTTTTTTGCATGATATCACCTCCAATAAAATTTTATGAGAACCAACCTCTGATGGTGGAGTTTGATTATTGAAATCAGAAAACCAGTGTTACAGCGCATTTGAACTGAATCTGCAGAACTGCCAACCAACATTATATTCATGTCATGCACCATAACGCTGCCTCTGCCATGTTTTGACATATTTTATACTTTTGAATCACAAGCGTTTTCCTTCTCCAAACATTTGTCTTCCCATCATTCTGATTCAGCTTTACCTTGGTTTCATCTGTACAAAGAATCTCAGCCCAGAAGATTTTTTTTTAAACATGTTTTCTTGCAAAGTATAATCTGTCTTTTTTTTGTTCTTGCAGTGATTTGCACCTTGTAAGCACACTAATAACATTTGAAGGGGTCTCTTGTAGATTCTGACCTACCTTTACAGTATTCTGTTGATGTTGTTTTGATTGATCCAGTCAAGTAGTTGCCAAATCAATACCTGATATCAACTCCAGACCTTTTATGTGCTTCATTTGTCTTGGAAGTAATGAGGGAAGGAACTACATCTTGTGAATTAACTTCTTTTTGTTCAGTTCTACCTGAAAATGGGGGTACTTGGCTTAAAATGACTGTAATTCCTAATTTGGTAACTTTTGAGAAATCTCCTAAGTTAAAGCTGAAAGTCAGTCTACGCTTTTTTTTTTTTTTTTACTGTTAAATCCTGTTAAATCATTGTCTCAATGTTTCTGTAAAAAGTAGTGTCCACACAAGTGAAACATGAAATTACGACGAACCTACACCAGAATAACTGGAACATAGCAGCGAAGAGAATTTAAAAGGAAGAGCTTTTGATCCGTGGGTGTGTTTTGGCTGCAACCAGAAGTGGATAACTGATATTTACCGAGAACATGACTACAGAGAAGTTGCAGAATGTTTTCCGTCTCGGATATGGCTAATTGTAGCAAGGCTGACTGGACTGTGCTGTACAATATGAAACTATAATGATCCAAGACATTCTGTGAAAGCAAAGAGCTTGAGGCAAAGGATGGAATGTTCTTGAATGAGCGAGGCAGTCACCTGACCTCAACACCAGTGAAGGAAGTAAATCCCCAAACTAGCAGCAGCTGACGTCAGCTGCAGTTAAAGCCTTAAAAACCATTTAAATATCGTACAATCACTGACATTTATATTTTGAGTTACTTTCAGCTTGTGAAATTAAACACTATTTTAAAAAAAAAGGCTTGTAATTGTTAAATAGTTACAGTCACAGTTCAGGAAAAGGCACATTAAAACCATTTCATTTAGACTGATGATATTCAGAAGTGGCATTACATTAACACAATTAAGTTATTGCAACATTTCATGCTAATTATTCTGCTCAATACTTCCTGGAAGCTCAGAATTTAAGGTTGAAAAGAATTTAATAGAAGTAACTTTACAGGAAAAAGAACACATAGGAATGAAAATGCTAAGCTCAATGAGTTTTACTTACTTCAACAAAGAATATTTCTGAAGTTCATCTTTAAATAAAAACCATTAATTGCCAAAGTCGTCTAATTTCTCAAAACAAGGGTATTTTGTTTTTCTCACAAGTGAAGACTGAACACCAGAAGTATGTCCACTATAATGGGAATTTATTCAAAGTGCAGTTGTTACAACAATGTGCTCAGCCAGTGCACTACTGCAAGCATGAAACATATGAAAGTAATTCCATTTGTAATCCATAATCCATAAAGGAAAAGAATGAGGCTAATTTGGCTTACAATAACACACCCTGCAGCACCACAGTAAAACCAGGTACTACTAATGCTTTGGCTGATTGGCATCAATCTTCCTGTATTTGGGTCAATCCAAACTAAAATAGGAGCTGTGTAAGTTTACAGGACATACTAAAAGTGGACTACTACTCATTTAGTATACAGTTATTCATTATCGCCATAAAGTCCCATTTGTAAAATATATAATACTAGTAATTAAACTTGAGGAAAATAATGAATCCTTCCTACGTGTGTTGGTGTTTGATCATGAAGCCATTACACAGCAGTAAAACACTTCACACTGGGATCCAAACCTCAAAAAGAGATGTAATATCTGGCGATAAAGAAAAGGGCACATAAAAATAAAAGAAAATGTCATATCTCAGTAAAAGGCAGGAAGGAGTGAAGACAAGTCAGAGGGATAATGCCCGTGGGCCAAGACAACCTCGACTCATCACTCACTCCTCCTGCAAGTCAGAAAACATTCAATAACCACATCGCCAAGGTTGGAAGGAAGTTCAGAGTTGGATTTTGTTAGTTAGAAACAAGATTTAATAATTATCCTACAGTGTGCATTATGTTTGTTCTAAAACTAAATTACAAATCACTAAACATGAATACTGACTGAATGTTCTCCCTGTGTTTGTATGGGGTTTCTCCCACAACCCTAAAACATGTATGATAGGCTAACTGGTGACTCTAAACATCCCATAGGAGCGACTGTTGGTCTGTGTGGCCCTGGACGGGTGACACAGAGTGAGAACGTGGCCTCTGGCCCAAGAGAGCTGGAATAAACTCCATTTGACCCCTTTGACCCTGAATGGGGAGAAAGCGGGAATAACTTATTGATGGATGGATGAAATATTCTAATAAAGAGATGATACAACAAAAGACGTATTATGAAATATTTACAGGCGATATTTAGTAGTTTGATGGCCGTCTTGTTCACCCTGAATAGTGTTTTTTTAAATAACACAATTTAAGAAACAAATTATGTTCAAATTTTTTTATTGTTAAAAGGATATTAGTTGGCAAAGTGACATAATAATAACCAAAACAAATAAGCAATAAATCCAGTCAAAACACTTTATTCTAAAATATTTTAGTGATGTTATAGCATTAAAACTGAGCTTCTTTTCCCCCCAATACAAACACATTTGCTGAATAAAATGAGGCACATTTTTAGCTCAAAGACAAAACAAATCTTACAAAACCTGAATGAAGTCACAGTAATGGGGTAGAAATCTGAGCTATGTCACAGCAAATAATTTCAGCATGCTGAAGTATATTTTCTAATAGCTTAATAAACCTTTCTTCAGCTGAGCTCATAAATGAAAGTTATCATAAGGTACGGCTCATATGACCCAGATGGAAAATAAAGCTTTTATAATTTAAGGTTATTCAAAAGTACTGCCCAACAATCAGTTAATCGGGAAGTTTCTTGTGCTTAACAAATCTGTGTCACAGCAGATCCCCTGACTTAAGCCACCAAACAGTACAGTCAGATGAGATCATGAGATCCAGAGCATCCAGGGTCAGTCGTGTTGACCTACAGCTTCAGTTAGAGAGGGGATGAGGCGGTCTGCTACATCTCCTTCATTCCTGCCGTTTCACTCTCACTCTTCTTTCCCTGGTTTACACCTGTCTAGAAAGATGCAAAAGATCATGCAACGCATATGTGTGCAAAAAAAACCCTCATCATTTCTCCCAGAAATGCCTGTGTAAATCATGCTGTACACTACCTGTGTCTGATGTGAATAACGCTTCAGTAAATTAGGAATTGTAATGAACAAAGAATTAATGACGACTGAAACCAGGAAAGAGAAGAAGGCGATGCCGGTGAGTACAGACAGCAGAGTCAGACCTCCAACAAATAACAGGAACACTAGAAGAAAATAAAATAGAAATAACACATAAGTGACAGCAAATGATATACAATCACAAATTCAGAGGTGGTTTTTGATCCAGCTATGCCTACCTTCAAAGAAAACAAAACCAACTACTGACATTATGATGGTCACAAAGGCAAAGGTGAGGAAAAGTCCAACAGGCAACGCAGCCATGGCACCAAAGAGCAGCAGCGTGAGAGCAAAGAAAGGGTGGCTGCTGAGGTACTGCCCAATTCTTGTTCTCATCAGCTTTGCAACCTGTTGAAGAGATATTGGCAAAGAAAATGCTGAAAGAAAACTAGGGAAAAATGTCCTGACAGACCCAATGAGGAGATTTTGGTTACCCTGGGGTCGTCTTGGATGTGGTTCACAAGGATCGTCCATCTCTCCCACAGCTGCTGAATCAGACTGCCGCTGCGCTGCATCTTCACACACCTGAGCTGACTGAGATGCAAAATAAGACTAAAATAGGGTCAACCAGAAGGGAAGAAGCACATCACTGAGGTACTGAGGTACCTGCTAGGCAGGTGTTTTACTTTGCTTGTCCATGAGAACACTGAAATGTGATTATCAGCATGATGTCTCTAACAATTTAGGTAGCTAATTATAAAAGCATCTCCAGTGCCTCCTCAAGACATCCACAATCTAACTCTATCTGTATCATACATTTGCTGAATATTTATTTCTGCAGAAGCTGCAGTATATGCATTGAACATGTTCTCAGAGTTCATTGGGGAAATTTCAGATGTGAGGTATCACTTCCCTTACTTTTTATGGTTTATGGCCTGGACAGCCACAGAGACAAACAGACTTTGCCCTCATATAACCATAGAAACTCTGGCTGAACCTAATTGGACAAATATCAAGTCCTGTTCCATAGATGAGCTGGATGCGCACAATCTGAATAAATAAACCTACATTTCACACAAACATAAAAACATACACATGCATGTACAGTGTACATGCAAGCTTAAAACCCATATTTATAAAGATGAGAAAATACAGTGATAGTATTAGTGGTAGACTGAATAATCTGTTGGCCAATTAATCATCTGACTGTTATTGGCTAATGTATAATAGGTTTAGACATTGGGATCAAGATAATTCAGATAACCACACAATATGACTCCATGCACAAAAGTCAGTATTTAGTGTGACCTCCTACAGAACCAAGCACAGATTCAGCACTTAAGGAGACAGTCTCGTACAGATATTTTCTAATGATTTTATAATTAGGATTCCAGTCTATCTAGAGCCAGGTTCCCTTACTGTCTCGTTGCATCCTAAATAGACTGGAATAAATACACTACTGCAAAGTGCAGAACTTCATTCTACAAATGATACTCTAATCATACTCTAAATGTCTATATTTGGTCAATCTGATGGAACGTTACTGCCAGTTTAGATGTTGCTTGATGTTACACTGTTTGATTTCTCTACATTTTCTTTATTATTTATTTATTTAAAGATCATGTGGCTGGGACAGAAAGAACATATTAAAAACAATTACTTTTTTTTTTTGTATCTGCACAGGCCATTTACTGTCAGGAGACTGTTTTAGATGCAAAGCAGACGCCATTAGAATTCTATTCAACATCAATGTCATTTATTTATTTATTTTTAAAAAAAGTTATTTATTTACTCCCACATTAATAGTCCATGTATAACATTTTAAAGTAGAAAGGTGAACATAAAATCAAGTCAAGAAAATTTCTGAAAAATGAGGGCGGAGTTTCAGAGATGCTGGAGGTTTCCATGGTGATGACTGGAAGGTCCTGCTACGTGGAAAAGAGACGCGTTCATGTCCGGGAACGAGCCCTCACAAGTTCACCCTAAAGTCAGATATACAGCTCGCTGGTAACTGACTTTATTATTATTTTTTAATAATAATAAATGCTGGTGTAAGGGCTCAGACGGTCTAAGCTACCTCAGAACTCCTAAGCTGACAGAAATGTCACCAAGAAACGTGAACTTCACATTTCTGAAGGAAGTCGTAAAGCTTCAGTACTTACCTGACAAATGTAGTAAACCCCTGTTGGTTCTGAGCGAGTCGCAGCTCAGTACATGTGCCACCAAATCCGAGTCTATGCTCATAGTCTTATACACCCTAAACTCGAACACACCCACAATAAAAAAAACAACAAACAAACAAAAAAAGCACCAAAACACTCCTTTGTCCTTTTTCCGCCCCCACCTTCCTCCTTTGATTTTTTTTAAACTCCAAAAGGTTTGTGGACAGCATTGCTGCCATCCACTGTTCACCAAAGGTATTGCAGCACAAGTGCACAAGCAACCAAATAGTAATAATAATTAAATACAATATTTTCCTTGAATTGGTCATGAAAAAAAAAATCCTCTCAAAAAAGTAAGAAAGTGTTGAGAAGAAAAAGAAATATAGAATAAAGCATTTAAAAATATAATAATAGCCTAATAGGTGATCCTGATTTGAGCCCTGACTTTGTTTTGTGTGCAGTCAGTTGTAGTTGCTGTTCCATGTT
Source organism: Arrhamphus sclerolepis (assembly GCA_037176975.1). Taxonomy (NCBI): domain Eukaryota; kingdom Metazoa; phylum Chordata; class Actinopteri; order Beloniformes; family Hemiramphidae; genus Arrhamphus; species Arrhamphus sclerolepis. Next base: position 1,716 of record JBAMYA010043528.1, on the reverse strand, counting down.
AGTAATCACATACATTTCAAAAGCACCATGACAAAGGACGTTCATGGGAAAAACAGCCCGTTAAATACACTTCCAACTTACCTCATGGGACGCCCACCAGTAGATAGAAACACAAAGATATTCCTTGGTCCAGAAGCCAAAATGCCAAACACGGAATCAGATTTTGAAAGTGAGGCTGCTTTTCGCTCTGAAACTCACAAGACTGCGGACTCCCATGCCCATTTTTATAAGTAGCTGAAAATTCATTGCAGGGTTCTTTTTGTTCTGCCAGGAGATACATTTAATCAGCTACAGTGAATCCAGATTTCAAAAGCATGAGTGATAAGACCAGAAAATTAGCACACAGCATAGTGTTTAAAAGTCTTGCAACTTCCTGTTAACATGTGTGTTGCTTGTAATGATAATGTAATTGATTTTTAGGTTTTCTAAGAAGCACATTGAAACCTACTTTGATTTAAATACAGACTTTCAGAGTCTGAGAAAAACCAAAAGCCCTGCTTTAAAAAAAAAAAAAACTTTCTTATTTTAGTGTATTTCATTAGAAAAACATTTCCAATTTTCTTGTGTTTTATTTTAATATCATGCAATCAATATAGTTGTAATACATCCATTTTTTAAATCCAGTGTTCCTCCAATAATACGACTACTACCCAAGTACCAACGCCCTGTATGTGTCGGGTGTTTCTCTGTGCCAACATACCTGATTTAACTGAATGAATAACCTCATTTACTTTACATCAATGTCTGCACAAGTGTGTCACTGTCTGCTGGAGCAGGGAAACATCTCCAACCTGCAGGACAGTGGTGCTTGAGGACCAGGATTGAGAAACACTGCACTAAAGACTGAATGCCACTAAATATTGATCCAACAAGATCTCATCCCTCTACTGCCACCATCTGACGAGCAACAGCTGCCCTATTGTGCTTTTTTATGGTATTTATCTACAATATTGTAATGATGAATTATCATCTTACACTGTTATAAAATATGAAAAGTGAGGTTTATGTTATAGAAGAAAAAAGGCATTCCTAATATGTAGAGGATCCTTGCTGTGCTGCCAAAAGAGCTCCACCAGTGGACAAAGAACATCTGGGTGCAGTAGTGAGTGCTTTGTTGCATCAGTTGGCATCCTTCAAGTGCCATCTCTCCCTGCCCTTTTGTTGCTATACTCATAGCAACCTGAAATATATCAATGGCAGACCAGGCCTCCACTGCCATGTTTCCAAGGGAACCTTATACTTGACAAAAAGTGGGCATTCTTAGTGCCAAGTTCACACAGCGTTTTGCTGACTTTGGAATCCCGAAAATTAGGTCTGCACTTCTGTTTATAGAAAGAGAACCTAACAACGTCCAAATAGAGAGGTTTAAACTCCAAGTGATTTTGCCAAAAATGCCCTTCATGTTTAGCAGCACATACTCATGTGAGCAACTTGTCTTTGTTAAAATTAACTTCCTTTTACTTTATGTACTATATATATTACACATGCTTGTTTTCATTTCAACAAATATTGAATTAGACCAAGTTCTTAAATTTGGCCTTCTGTTTGAATTATTATGTATGTATGGTTCCCTCTGGTGGCTGTACTACAGAAGTGCATCCATCATCTTCACCTGCTTCTTCCTGTTTGGGTTAGGGGTGCTGCGATGGACTGGCAACCTGTCCAGGGTGTACCCCTGCCTTTCGCCCAATGTGAGCTGGGATAGGCTCCAGCAGA
>JBAMYA010043527.1:0-13288 GCA_037176975.1 Arrhamphus sclerolepis | reverse complement strand
ATCCCAGTTTGACATTTGTTTTCCTTTTTTTTCCCACTTTCATAACACTTCGGTTTGCAAACTTAGAACTATGCAAATGTGCTAACATTGATGTATATCATAATATGACACGCAGAGAGAACATAAAAAAAGCATGCACAATGTATAGTTAGTACATGTACTGCAGGTCTTTGTAGAAATAAGTAGAACTAGAGCTTTTATCTGTCATCTTTACAACTTGTGTCTTTTTCAGCCTTTTGTATCTACACACACAGTTGTACAAATGCAATCCATGTCAAAAGCTTGCCACAATGCATTTTGAACTTTCAAAATATTTGAAATAACCTTTCATTAGTATGGCTTATGGGAATTCGGGAAGCATTAGAAGTGGAACGATTTTTCTCTTTGTACTTGTTTTAAATGCCACAAGCAAAAGAATACATGTACAGCACATACATTTCTTTGAGGGAATTAATATCTGCCAGTTATTGCAATTTATCCTTGACCTGCATTATTAACCTCGTATCTTAGGGCATAAGCTGCAGCCTTATTTTCCATTTGCACTTATATATAATGAAAATATGAATATCATTCATAAAACTTTCATGCCAAATGCAAGGAAATATAGTATTTGTGAAAAGAACCACGTGCTCATTCTCGCTGTGGTCATAACCTCGTTTCCTTTTTATTCTGCTTCTTGTGAACAGAAAAAAAGCTCATTTGAAAGACTGCTGATTGGCAGGTACTCTAACCCCCGAGGCTGTGTTGCACCAATCACCAAGATGGTTTGTCTTCACCTTTTGCTTGAATGTCAGAAGCTTCAGGGCAACATTACTGAAGAGGCCTTTGGGGGGAACACAGTTTGTCAATTTAATTCTCGTAAAATATAAACTGTAGGATATCTCTGCAGAATGACTTTAATGGAATTATTTTCCATTCAGGTTTGGCTGTGAGGATTTAGCAGTGGCTGTGTGATCTGTCAGCTCTGTGACGAGGCCAAAAACGACTTATATTTCATGTTATTTATTTTTGTGACTTAGTCAAAACTGTTCATAATTATAGCTTGTTTCAGCAATAGTTGGACAATGACAGAAACCTTTGTAATTTTGTTTTTATACATGAAAACAAAGTCTGGAAATCCTGATGCAATGCTCACACATCTGAATTTGCCCAGCAGGTCCGTCTAGCTACATTCCATTGGAGCTCATTAAAAAAAGCCCAAAAGTCTTGGGGAGCCAATCAAATGAATCTATCTTTGTAGCGCATCTCTAGGAGGGCTTAATGCGATGACAGAAGTGAGACGGTGTAGTCTGGATGGTAAACAGTGGTCGTTTGAACTAGCTTTGGCATAAACAGTAAATTAAAGACTTGGACTTTCAAAACAATCTCTTAAAGAGATGAGGCCTAATCCTATTTACAAATTATAAGAGACATCCCGTAAACTTTCCCTAATAGTATTCTGAACATGATTATGTATGTCAGCTAACATTAGACAGAGTGAACGGGTTCATTTTTTTAAGATACTGGTTAAGTTGTTGAACACACCAGTTATTCTCAATTTCAGCAGCAGAAAAATTGTTGGATTCCATTTTCATTATATTGGCGTATCTCCCTTGTTTGTTGCTCTGATTGGTTGTAGTGATAACCAACTGCATGCAGAGCAACAGTTGGTCCCACCTACTGGATTTAGAGGCCCAAAAAGCTCATTTTCAGACCCTACACCTGCATAGATATGGGTCCGGTGTGTCAAGCTACCAAAACATTATATTTGATATAAAACAAAAATCAAGATGTGATCAAAGTGTAAACTTTCAGCGTTAAGTTTTGCAGGAATTATGACCAAAAACATCACAAAACCCTGCCACTTTGTCAGGGGCAGACAGAAAATATCGTGAGACACAGTCAGAAAATATGACATCACAAGCCCAGCTCTGAATGGAACTACGTGTACTGCTGTTCCTGAGTGGATCAAAGATGTAACGTTGGCAACAAAAAAAGGTTTTGGTCTCCATATGAGGACTATACAGTCAGAAAGTTTTTGAGTAAAATTAAATAAATCTATACGTTTTTGCTTTATTAGGAAATGGAGAACTGGCACAGTACTGGACTGGTTTGAATCTTACTCAGTAGGCAATTTTACATGTGAACTGACAAAAATGACAGGTAACGGAGTTCCCCATGGCTCCATCTTGGGGCCTCTCCTATTTTACATCTACATGCTTCCACTAGCTCAGATTATAACAAATAATAAGTACCATAACTATGCAGAAGACACACATTTTTACATTACAATGTCACTAAATGAGTATGAAGCCATGCACACACTGAATCAGCTGAATAGACCTAAAATCTGGGCATATTCATGGAACCAGACCCAAATCTTCAGAGACACATAAAGATAATTACAAAGTTGGCCTTCTATCACCTTAAGAACATATCTAAGATTAAAGGACTTGTGTCCAAAAGTATCTTGAAAAAAATGTATTCATGCATTTGTCTTCCGTTGAACTGATTCCCAGAACAGCATCTCCACACATCTGCCTAAAAAGTCATTCAAACGACTTCAGCCAAACCCAGAACGCTGCAGCTCGAGTCCTCACTAAAGTAAGAAAGTGGATCACATCACCCCTGTTCTGAGGTCACTGGCTCCATGTATCTCAGAATAAACTTTAAAATACTTCTGTTGGTTTATCCGTAAAGCACTGAATGGTTTAAGGCCAAAATACATCAAAGACTTGTTACCGTATCAACCATCCAGACCACTCAGGTCTTCTGGGGCAGCTCTATTCTGTGTTCCCATAATCACAACCAAACCTGGAGAAGAAACATTCAGCTTTTATGCTCCAAATATCTGGAACAAAATCCCAGAAAACACCGAAACCCTCAGTTCTTTTAAATCAAGATTAAAAACTCCTTTTTTATAGTTGCCTTTAATGGAATAGAATTGATTTTTTTTTTTTTTTATCATTTTAGTGTTTATCTTTAAGCCATTTTAATTTCAATATATCACTGTAACTTTGACTGTATTTTTTCCTATTTTCTTTACATGTACTGTATCCATCCATCCATCATCTATACCTGCTATTTCCAGTGCAGGGTCACGGGGTCTGCTGGAGCCTATCCCAGCTCATACTGTATGTCTTATTCTATTATAATATAAAGAACTTTCAGCCGCCTTGTTGCTGAAATGTGCTATATGAATAAACTTGCCTTGTCTAGGGGCATGAGCTTATTTGAGTGACAACTGCATTGTAGTCAGTGGTGCTAATGGCAAGGTGTCATCACTTTATCTACTTCACACTTATCATTTTATGCATTAACAACCTTGATCGGCAAGTATTTCATGCTAAATTTAAATTTTATGCTGATGATAATGCATTGTATGTCCTGCCCTCCATACTTGCAGAGGCCTTATATCAACTTCAACAATCTTTTCATGATGCTCAAACTAGACCAAAAAAAACCAACAACATTATATTCTTAAAGCAAAAGAGTCCATGAATCTTCCGTCTCTGTTTCCAGGGTTCTGAGATTGAGTTAGTGGGTGTCAGTGTCTGCGTACAGTCTAGCACTCTTCGATCTTTTACTAATCATCATTCTCTGTATGCCTGAATCGGACAGTCTGCTTTGTCCTGTAGACTTAAAACACTAGTATTTATTCATTTACAAAGCTGTCTTGATGTTCTCCTGTCATACCTACATACTTGGAGATGGATGAGATGGAGGAAAGGCATTTAAATATGCTGCTCCCTACACTTAGAAGCAAGAGATTTTAAATCTCAAGAGTTTTGTTTGTTTTTTTAATTATTTTATTTTGTCGTGAATAAATAATACATCTTTAGTGAACTTGACATCTGAGATGTTACTCAAGAGCTAAGAGAGCATAATCCCGGTAAACCCCCTCCCGGTTGGCCTGGACCCTGATTACAGATTGACTAACTGAACAACAGAGCTCCATGGACCCCAGGGCCGCTGTCAGCTAGCCAAAAGCTGTCTTGTTAAGGGTACTGGTGGGGCTCATTCAGAAGTTAGGTCGGCATGTTCTAACATGTTCCACCCATTTTCACATTTTTTGGATGAACTGAGGTTGAACAAAGTCCAATAATGGCATCTCCCAGAGCCTGAGAAATGGCTTCAAACCAACTCTTCAGAGAACCTGTTACATTTGCAGGTGGGTGACATCACAGAGGGATTATCCAGTTCTTTCTATGCAGTCTATGATAACAACTCATACAAGCAACCCCCCCCCAACAAAATAATTCATCAGCAAGTGCTTGTGTCTCAATAACTTAACCATATCTGCAGTGTTATAACCAAAGGTCCAGATGGACATTTTCAATATTTACTTTTCAGCTTTGAGTTTTACCTCCATTTTACCTGTTTTCACCTGAGGGAGTGAAGCTATCTCATCATTATGCACACCCTAATATAAGTTGTTGAGCACTTTTCTCCACGGCCTCATTCATTACACAAATACTTAGCATAGCATACGAGTTTACATGTTTTGCACTTGAAAAATCTGCATGGGGTAACGCTAAAGTCTGTCAGAGTAGGTGTGTAAACTAAATTATGATGCACTGCTTCACTCAGTACTTATTCAGTCAATGAGCAAGAAAAAATAAGTCCTTCAGATGGGCTACATTCCACCGTGTCCTTGTGTATCAACACTCCTCCAGCATCATCAACAGCGGATGTTTCCTGGGAGCATCCCTCCAGGGTCTGGGTGTTTCTATACAGACTGATGCTGTATAGTTTGCAGATTGAATAAACAGGTTTCAATATAACTTCCAGTATTTTACAGATGTTTCTCTTTGCTGGTTTGCACAGAAAAAAAGGTCAGTGGAGTGGCTTTGGCTCTTGGAAATACAGTGATCATATGCCATTTGGAATGTTGGTGGTTTAATCACTAACTTTCCACTGGACACTTGGAGACTTGGTAGCTTGAGCAGGTGAAGCATCAAGAAGGAGTTCTCAATTTACTGGTTCAAATTGTTTTAACATACCAATAATAAACCATTAAAGAAGTGCTCTAAGATTAAAATGTAAAATCTCTGTTTTCTTTGGAAAGCTGGAATATTGTATTAAAAAAAGAAAACCAAAGAAAAAGTCCAATTATTTCAGTGGGAAAAAAAATAAATTGTCGCACCTTCTACTCGTCAACTAGCAAATATAGATCGGACCCACATCTGGACTGATGTAGGATCTGAAAATGAACTTCGGGCATCCTTGTCCAGGAGAAGAACCAACAGCAGCCTCTGCATGCAGTTGGTTAGCGCTACAGCTAATCAGAGCGACAAACAAGGTGATTTATTCAAAGCGACATTAAATAGTCAACGGGAGAGTGTTGTGGAGGGACGCCAATATAATGAAAATGGAATCCAATGATTGAGAACACCAGTTATTCTCAAATTCTTCTTGCAAAAACAGCACTCAAAAACTCAACCAATATCTTCAACAAAAAAAACTTAACCATGTGTCTGACACAGCTGGCTAAAGCTAACGTTAGATATACATAATTGTGTTCAGATTACTGCTTGAATAGCTTTCTTTATAGTTAGAGCAAGTTCACCAGTCTCTCACCATTTATAAATGAGATGTACCTCATCCACCACAATCCCTAAGAGACTCATGGGAGTCAAAGCCTTTAATTAACTCTCTAAGAGACTCTCTACAAGGACAGACTGATCTGATTGGTTCCCCAAGACTTTTGAGCATAATTAATGAACTTCAGCGAAGGGTCGCTAGACAGACCTGCAGAGCAAATTCAAATTTCGTAGCAGTACGTCTAGATTTCTCGCTTATCTAACTGACTGGATTTTCTGCTTCTTTCTGAGGTAGTTGCATGCACTCGTCTCATGCTAACTTGTGCTCACGACCAGTGCTGTCAGAAAACAGGAAGAGGCAGAGCTCACCAAGAATCAGCTTGGATTGAAAGCGAAAAGAAAATTTGAAATTCAAAGTAGAAATGGTGTCCGTTTCAGTTTGAACTACTGTGCTGGTTAGAGTTCGTGGGCTGGTCTGGTTTTACGGTTTTTGATGGAGGTTAACAAGAAAAGGCTGATCATTTTTGTTGGATACTTTCAAAATCATCTCACTCTTGAAAAGGGAATGTTCCTGGGCATCTCTTCCTCCATCTATAACATGCGTGAATGTTGGCTTCGAGTAGCTGCATAACTGCAGTCCATTTACCATGTCGACTGTACGTTTGTTTCAGCATTTGTCTCAGCTTTTCATTCTGCGGCCTCATGCCACATTGAGCCAACCAGATCACAGAAGTGATCGTATTTGCAATTAAGTAAAAGCTTTCAGCTACACAGACGCATCACACACACCGGTTCAATAGTTCAGCCTTGTCCTGTGGCCAACACCAGGCCGAAGGTGGACAATTAGCAGAGAGAGAGAGAGAGATACCTTCAGACCTACTTTATCTCCCTTTGTCTTTATGAGAGGAGAATCTTCAAGTCTCAGCAACAGAAACTGTTGTCCCAGGGGTCTTATTAGCACCATGGACCCCTGTTACAGTTGCAAGGATGGCTATCTGAGGCTTGAGTCCCGCTTGGCTCGAGGGTAGTGGCTCTTCATGTGGTCCCTGGTGAATCCTGGTTTCATAGGCACAAACAAAGACGCACACATTCGCTTGTCACGCATAGGTTTTTTCTTGTTCACATGACGCTGGACCTTGAAAGCGGCATATTACAAAATATTCCTCAAGGTTTTCACCACTATGCAGAATATTAGAATGACTATTCTATTTTTATTCAACTCTGAACCTCTTAACTTACTACTACCCTTTCACATGAATATATAATGGATATTTTTCACCTCTAGTTAAGTAGGCAAATAGCAACTCATGTTTCAGGAAGGACCAGGGTAAAGAATAAAGGACCATCGGTGTCCCAGCAACGATCATAATAAAAAATATCTGCTGTTGAGCTTTTGTTGATGTCATCATGTTGTCTTCTTTGAAAAAAAAACTGACAGAAAAAATAAAGAGAAATATGAGTATATACAATAGCTGTGCAAAGTAATTATTTTGTAATTTAGTTCATTTCGATTTCAAGTTTGATACAATGAAGGTTGAGAGTAAACAAAAGTGAAATAAGTGTTTCTTTTGGAGAAAGGACCAATGTTCTCTGATCATTGAGGCAACTTTTAATCACTATTTCAGCATGATTATACTTTATAGATGCACATTAACCCTGTGACTCTTTAGTCCTTGGTGCTGATAATCACTCTGGACTGAGATTTATTATCGGTGACAGTTATAAAATCCATCACCGTGTATGCAGAGGCTGGGTGGCTCTCTGACAGACACTGAATTTTATTTATTCATTAGAATTTTTAGTGACCGCCCCCCCCAACATTGCTTTATTACTGTCTTTTAATGGCTGTTGTGACAAGCTATATTTCTGCATCTTTACCAGTGACCTTTAATCTAATTTTTGAAGAAACATATGCAAAGTTATATTGCATTTTTGTAGAACATACAGAGACTAGAATGACAGTTTAATCTGATGAGACTCAATTTAACTCTCGAGTTAAAAATACTTTGGGTCGCATGGGCGAGTTTCTCCCACTTTCCCTTTGCAAAGAAAACATATTTGCATGTCTCAAACCATGAACCATGCTTGTGCTTCACAGTTATCCTCGCATTGTCTTGCCTCTTGAGAAGATTTTCTTTTCATGGACATTTTCTTTTTAAATCCATAACTCTACCAGAAAACTATTCTAGTAAAAATGGTTTAATTTGAGACTCTGACATCCAGTGTGTGGATGCCATCATGGTAACAAAATTGTGATGTGTTGTGGGACATGTACGCCTCTAAAACTATTATTAAAATCTGTTAAGCTCCTGTCTAGTAGTCAGTAAGGACACAACATGAGGCCTCATCTGCCCCGATTCTCAAACAGCCTGTAGACTTAATTCAGCTCCTTAACTGAACAGACAAGAGAAAACTGGAATGGATGTAAATGGCAGCCCAACCTTACTGTTCCTGTATCTTAGACTGTGTCAGTAACATTAGCATCAGAAGTGGCTGGTTAAGTGAGGAAGGAGATGTGAATGAGCCATTCTGGAGCTGTCCAACATCCTGGCATTTTTCATCTGCCAGTTCCTTCCAAATCAGCCAAACCTCTTCAAGCAGCAGAACACTCCACCAATCCCGGTCCAACAGGTGCACATCACCTAAAACAGGCACACATGCAAGTCAGTCATTTCATACATTAATGTTGTGGCTCATATAATGATCAACTCTGAGGACCCCCCAAGAGCCCCCCCACCCCTTTATGTTACTGTGCTTATCATGTTCTTTGGGTTTTTTTTTTCAAACATTATTGCAATATCACTGAACCTTTTTATGAACTTTGCAAGTTAATGAGTTTTCCCCCCCAAGAGCTTCCTGCAAATATTTCACAATAAAAGCATTTTTAAGAACTGAATGGTGTACGTCCACTGAAACGATAAGGGACTCATAATTTGAAAAGGATGCAGATCGTGTTAAGTTTGTATTAACAGTGTCCTGCAGTAACTTCGACAATGCAAACGGGTGCAATATTTCATATTAAAATACAGTAAATTACACTTGTGAAAGAGAAAAGGAAGGTCATGTTACCTTCTGTAGTTTAGGTTTCGGTCACATTTGAGTAAAATAATAATCTATTTCTATCAATGTCAGAGGATCTTTTTAAAATATATATATTTTAATGTAACGGACCAACAGACCCCTTGCAATTACACCGCGGACCACTAGGGATCCACGGACCCCTGGTTGAGAAATACTGTTGTAGGCGATAGTGGGAACGGGGTCCCTCCAGACAAACTGAGGAGAGTTTAACTTTTTATGTGGACAGAAATTGTTTATACAGCAACTGCTGTCTGCTCTAGTCAAGGCCTGTACGAACACTGAGTCCTTCTTCTACACATTTGTCTACATGTACAAAGTTAAAATGACTTCTATTTGTCTGGAGGGACCCTGTCCACACTATCATTTAGGTGGATTAACACTTCTGAGGTCTTGTCAGAGGGTTAAAATAGACATTTATTTTGACATAGCTCTGTTGTTCCCGGTGAAAACTTAAATTCCTATTTTGCTTCCCATTCGCACTCAAAACTGCTTTGATTTATATCATTTTTGTTCACTAAAATGGTCGCTGTCTACCGTGTATTGGAAGGGAACTTCTGTTTTTGTACCATCGAATGGATGTGCTTGTATTCTATTGACTGTATGTTGTACAAAAACTGATTTCTATGACAGTAAAACAAAAAATAGCCTTGTTTCTTATTTCTGTCTATGCAGAAAAAAATGTAGTTGAGCATTTTTTATATAAGAAAAATGGTTTTAAATATCTAATTTTAATTTTAACAATACTTGCCAGTGAATTTGCAGACTTCCTTTTAAATAAATATTGCACAAGTTGACTACATTTAAGAATATTAAGCTTATTTCTAGGACTGTTTTTGCAGTGTGTCATATGTACAGTCTAGCCCAAAATTATTCACTCCCCTGTCAAAGGAATTTTTTTATTTTCCCATTTACAGGACATCATTTCAGCTCAGAAGCATAAATAGGACATGGAAGAAAGTCTGGAGCCATGATCAGTTATTTATGTTGAGTAACACTGTTAAAAGAGTTTATTTAAACTTTAATAGTATTGTCAAAGTTTCTGAGTTTCTCTGACCAGTCAGGAAACTGGTCAGACCTGAACTTCAGCAGCCACATCAACGCTGGAACTAAGACATCTTTTTACCTCCTCAAACTGGTCTCCAGAGTCAGAGATCTGATGTCCAGAGCTGATTTAGAGAAGCTCCTTCATCCTTCATCTCCAGCAGACTGACTACTGTGATGCTCTTTTATCTCCAATCAGACAGAACGCTGCTGCAAGAGTCCTACAAGAACCAGAAGAACTGAACTCCTTACTGCTGGTCTGAGGTCCTTCCACTGGTTACAGGTTACCTACAGAACAGACTTCAAAGTGATGTTGTTTAGTTTGTAAATCACTTAATAATCTGGGGCCAGAATCCATCTCTGATCTTCTAGTAGAAAATAAACCAGTGGAGCTCTGAGATCTTTAGGTAGCAGTCAGCTGGTAGAAGCTCCAGTTAGGACCAAACATTTAGCAACTATGCTGAACATAGATGGAATAAACTTCCTCTGATATCAAATTGTAAAGGATCAGGGGCCCTAGTGGCAATGATCACAGCAAGACCCCAGCTTCACAACAAGATTCTTTATTTAAAGGCACTTTTCAGTGCTGCATGCACGCACGCACGCACGCACGCACGCACGCACGCACGCACGCACGCACGCACGCACGCACGCACGCCAGTTGTGACTCCTCCAGAGCCAGAGTGCTGCTGTTTAAAAAAATGAAAAAATACTTTATTTATCCCAGAAGGGAAATTCAATAAATAGAGTGAACCTGATTGGCTCATGCAGCTCAGGTGAGTTAGATGTTCCTGTCCTGGCAGCGCCTTTCGTTTCATTATTGACATTGTGGATAACTTTAATTTGTCTCCTGCAATTGGGTGCTCTACTCATTATAACATTGTGATTGGCTGTATGCGTATCCATGGCAACCAGAGGCAGTGCTGCCTGCGTCTGTTGGTCCTGCCTCCTAAAAATCAAATAAGAAAATCAGAATTGGGATAGCTGGCCCTGCTGAAAGATGATCATCTGATGTCTGCTTTAATGTTGCACATCCTTCTTTTGGCTTCTCCTGAAACCAGTGAATAAACTGGGATTCTCGTGAACCACTGTAGTGGCCTTTCTTCTGAGGTTTGACCTGTTTCCTGACGTTCAAAAACCTGAAGTCACCTTTCATTTTTATATGACTGCAGTCTTCATATCTGCCAGACGTCGCCTCGTCAGGATGACACCATCGATTATCGATTAACAGTCTTGAGTGTTTACAGTGTGCCTACTTGTGCAGCTAATCTAAAACCACAAACTTTGAAAGTGCTCTTATATCATTTGAAGCATTTTCAGAGCGTGGAGATGGATACTAACTGGGCTCAGACGTTATGGTGATGGTTCCCAGAGGGTCTGCTGCTCATCTCATCCACAGGAAGTGGGTGTGTGTCAGAGTGAGTCATGCAGACTGCACCCCTGGGGACAGATGTGTAACTGAGGAGATGGCTGACGTTTCCACATCGTTCTTTCTGTAAACTGCCTTCAGTCAAAGCTAAAGTCTTTATGTAAAGGTTACCTTCCTGGTTCTCAGAATAGCTTTGGTGTGTTATCTTTACTGGGTAAAAACCCAGAACGTGACTCTTTGTACACGAGTCTGTGTTTGAGATTTTTTTCTCTCTTTTTTGCAGCCTACCAGGAACATGTCAGAGCAGCTGCAGATTAGCATGGCTGTGATTGTATCTTATCTGAGAAACTTGACAGTGCAGCTCTTTTTGTTCTCCGTCAGCCATGACATGCGAGTGAAACATTAAATTAGATCAATGAGTGGACAGGAGAAGGGGGATGGGACTTTTTTTTTTTTTTTTTTTGGGTTAATTTCAATGGAAAAGAAACTACAGAACGAGACGGGAATCCTTCAGCAGACCAAGTCAAGTGTGACTGTATACCAGCAGTCATGACAAGCTTGTTAATCTTTTGTAGTGGGGCCTGATTGATGGACTTTGGTCCCCAATTACTTCCCTCTTTCTAAGAGCTGCCCATCAATGGTCCAGATAGGAGCGTTAATGTTTAGCGGAGTGCAGGGCAATGCAGCAGCCTCTGCTCCCTCTATCAGGGCTTTAAAGATAAGCCGTCTGAACCCAGTGCCTTATCTTTAAACCTCATCCTTTTTAGCTCAGTGACTGCTGCAGCTACATTACCATCTACACATTTGACCTAAAAGAGGAAGAATTCCCCTTTAAGAAGGTCAAAAAAAAAAGAACTGCACGTTATGATGACTCTATTATAACTGTAAATACTGTGACTTGCTTTGGTGGGAATTAACAGGAACAAGAGCATGTCTGCATTTAGTCTTGGAGCTATAATTTCTTCAGGGGGCTAATATAAGTTGGATGTGATAATTTTTCCACATATCATATGATTTATTACACTTTAATCCATCTGTATGTCTTAGTTTAAACTCTGAGCTTCTGCAGATTGCTGTCATTAAATATTATAAACATTAATCACTGATGCAAGAGTCCACTTAACCCCCCCAATGAAAACAGACAGAAATGCCACTTATAGAATGTTAGAAAGAAAACAAAAAGAATCACTTTTCTGAAACAGTTTAGGGGTTAGCTGAGCCAGTTTGGATCAATGAGTTCAAACAAAAGCTTATCCAGAGAGCACAGCAGCTTTACTCCTGGCTCTGTGCATTTTTCGCTCTTACACAACTTGTATTGCTTCATTCAGCTGCTGGAAAGTAGCTAAGTACTTGTGAATGTGGTTTTACTTTGTGTTGTAGGTTAGTACAAGAGAGTTCAAGAACAAAAAAATCATTCAACTATACACTTAAAGTGGACGCCAGGTGGCCATTTCCACTCATTTTTGTTCTTTCTAAGGTACGTCTACTTTAGCTCCTTCACACTTCCTTCATACTTTAGAGCAATAAAGACGATTCCCAGGGGTTTTTCTGTCATTGTTTTGCTATTTTTGTTGTACAAAAGGCACGGCTGATGACTTTCCATGAGGCAGTGTGATCAAGTGCCAACATTCCTAATCCAGTAAAGAACAAAAAATGCAATTCCCTGATCGACCAACAGGTGCTCTCTGATATCCTCTTTCACCTCCATGTTAACATGCAGAAGCAGAAATATACAGTAGATACTTACAGCCAGGTACAAAAAATGCTTTTGGTGCCTGTTGCTAGATTTGAATCCATGACAACTGTACAGCATGTATCACCACAGCATCACCAGGTAAGGACCCAGCATCACCATGGTAGGAACCAACATCACCATGGTAGGAACCAAGATCACCACGTTAGGACCCAGCATCACCATAATAGGACCCAGCATCACCATGACAGGACCCAACATCAGCACGTTAAGACCCAACATCACCACGATAGGACCCAGCATCACCACGGTAAGACCCAACATCACCACGATAGGACCCAGCATCACCAAGTTAGGACCCAGCATCACCATAATAGGACCCAGCAACACCATAGTAGGACCCAGCATCACCATGATAGGACCCAGCATCACCATGACAGGACCCAACATCACCATGATAGAACTCAGCATCATCATGGTAGGACCCAGCATCAGCATGGTAGCACCAGCATCACCATGGTAGGACCCAGCATCACCATGGTAGGACCCAGCATCACCATGGTAGGACCCAGCATCACCATG
>JBAMYA010043526.1:0-13288 GCA_037176975.1 Arrhamphus sclerolepis | reverse complement strand
AGAAAAATCAAAAGAGGAGTGACATGTGGTTTTTTTTTTTTTTTCTTTTTTAAGCTTCTCATCAGCATATATATATATATATTTGGACATGTAGGATACAAATTCCTAATGTCACCTTTGCCTGGGAAGTAATAAAAACACTAAAATATGACATCTTACCTGTGATGCACCCAAATACTTGCTACATATTCATTTCACAGGATCAGTGGCATCGCAACCAAAAATCAGAGCATTTTAGTGCAGCGTCCGGTTCCAATCATCAGTCGATACAGGATTGATCCACCAGTGCTATAACTATTGCTGTAATTTAAAGATTTTAATTTAAAAGAAAATTGTGTTAGAGCATGTATTTTGGTGACTGAACTGACTACCAACTCAAACACGGGTGTAACAAAACCCTGCAAGTTTGTTTGAGGTCACTAAGGTCTGAAACTATATCATTCATGAAGTGGTTCAAATGTGTGCGGTCCTGTGACATCACAGACCCAGATCAGTAAAATTATCCGGTCTCTCCATTTCAATATTTTTTTTTTTTCATAAATGTTCTTTCAAAATCAAAAATTAAGACTGCTCGGATTTTCCTACCACCAAATGTGTTTTGGGTTGTTTTTTTTTTTCTTCCATCTTTGAGGACGTCCTACCTTATGTATTAACTCTGCCGTCACTGCTTTCACAAAAATCTGTCTTATAATACTGATAAAATGGATCAGAAAAAAAAATATTGGCTCCATTTATCAAGGGTAATCTTAAAAGGAGTGTTGTGTGTGTGGAGTTAAGCAACGCTGAAAGGCCCATGCTAATCAGTGCTCAGTTTGCTTTCTTGGTTACTGTAAAAACATGGTGGTGCACCATGGCAAACTTGTTTTGTTTTTTTTGTTTTGTTTTTTAAAAAGGACATGTTCTGTCTTGACAAATAAATTGCGCATTCCAAGGTCACAAAAATATGATGATTTACATGTTAACATGATTCTGCACTAAAGAAAACAAAGTTGCAGACATCCGTCTGCGAACTTAAATGCTGCAATCTTAAATTTCAACTTTGTGAACACTGAGGTGGGGTTGAAAAGGCTGTTTATATTATATTTCCAGTAAGTTTGTTCTTCTAGAAAACCAGAAAGTCATTACGTTTTCTGCCTTTAACAGCAATCTTCAGTTCATTCTGCTGTATATGTGTGTACAGAAATACAGTATACACACAAAAATACACACATGCATGAAAATCTTTCCATATTCAGGTTGATTCTGAGAGCAGGACAAGCAGAAAACCCTATTTTAAATGAAGGATCCAGGTATTCCTGCTACTTTATCCCTTTATCCAGTCTGTAAAATATAAACCAAAGTGTGAAAAATGATGTTGACAGAAAACTGTCCAGATGTTCTTTCTTCTGATGCATGCAAGTGAGAGCAAGTCCCAAATGTGATGAAAGCAACACTTTGAGTGAGAACTGGTCTTTTGTGAAAGGAAAGTTACTGTACCACCCTTCCCTCCCTTCATCTTTCAGCTCCCTCCTCCAAAATCCCTGAATCAGTACCGTCAGAGAGAGCATATAAGGGGTGTAACACGACGCATCGCTGTGCTGGCGGAGACGCGTCCCGGGACCCTGCTGAGGAATTACAGCATCTGTCTGAAACCTTACTGATAGACAATAAACTTCAAACAGTCTGCAGCAAAACTTAATGCAATTATCGGCTGGAGCAACATGGTAAGAATATTTTGGAACTATGATAGTCTTTATGGGTGAATGTTCATGTTTGTAAAACAATTTATATTCACATTCTCACAATTCTGTTTATATATTTCACAAATGTACCAAAGCAATGAAAAATCATCTACGGGGATGTTTGAATTCCACAGAAAACAATGCGAACTTTTCAACCTGTTGAAACACGACTGCTGAATACGCTTACAAAATTGCATAAATCCAAGTCTGGACTCTGCTCATCCTGTTTTTTTGATTTGTTTTGTTTTTTTTGCTTTGTTTTGGGGTTGTTTTTTTTTTTGCTGTGTTTTTTTTTTTTTTTTTTTTTCCCTTAAAGGTCCCCCTAAACAGCATTAATTGACCAATTAAATTTGTTTTTGAGGTCTCTTAATAGGGGATAAAATGTTTTTACCGAAAATTGCCTATGTGCAATTTTACCTACTCCATGAAATCTCTGATTCTCTCTTGTCTTGAGAAAATGCTGTTTTGGTGTTCATTAATCATTAACTAGTCTGCACTCAACAATAGTACATTTTAAAAAAAAAGCTGGTGAATAAAGATAGATTAGAGAAAGTTCAGAGAAAACACTGGACTCACAACACTCAGACTCTAGAGACCCAGCGTTCAATAATCCAAACTTGGCCGAAGCCAGTCGCACCGCGGCGTCAGGTGTTTGTGGAGCCCAGGTCTGGAAGGCGAGTCAGGATCACCGACAGAAATGGGGGCAGCATTTTACCTCCCCCAGAATTGGTCTTCATCACTTTTAATTTTTTTATTTGTCCGATGTGAAAATGTTGGCATTTATGGGCTGGCGCTTACAGGTACAGTTGTGATGCCAGTAGTTCCTCTTTTAGGTATCAGCTGCAGAGAGAAGTCTTTCCAACTTCTCCAACTTTCCAAGGTTGGAGAAACAGTCCAGAGTGAAGAAAAATCCTTTAGACAAACAGATTTTCCTTCTTCGTATCCCAACAAGTTAACTGATCCTCAGGTGGAGGTTCAGTCCTCCAGGGGTCCAGCAAAAATGAGATGGTCTATGAGGATCCAGACGAGTCCCTCTAAAGTGTTCTACTTTTACAGGTTTTCAGATTGGATCGTTTTTCAGCTGAATTTTTAAGTTATGAAATTTACAGATAAAGAAGGTCACTGTAGGATTTGAGGTTCACTGCATGTGTATTTGCTCCTATCCTTATTTAACTATGCTGAGGTGAAACCGGATTTAAACATTATTGGACCTTTAATGGGGCAAGGGGTTTAACTTTAAAAACATAAAATTCAGTCTCAAAAATTTAAATTGAGCATATAGCCACATTTTAATTTTCTCAAATGTTGCCACTTCAGCCCCTTCCAAATTTTAAAGACATTTGCTCTTTGGTCTGCAGCTTCATTTTGGAAAACAGATGGCCCAGGATCCATTTAACAGCACTGCAGCAGCCTTAAATGCAGCCAAATTTTGAGCCATATTATGGGGCATTTCAAATTAGGACACTTTGAACATCCATAGAATACAAGTGGATAAAATATTATCTGAATCCACTGACATAGCACCACACAGGCTGCAAGATGTAATGTTTTGTATAACCCTGGCCCCATTATTGTACACCCTCTTAAGGTGGGGAAGAAGGTTGAGTGCTGAATAGGCAGCCCACTGAAATGTTGTAACAGCACACCTTTGTGGCGTAACTTCATTTGGTTATGTGGCAGCCAGCCATTTATCCAACTAATGTTCACTGTGTCGGTTAAGGATTTGAGAACAGTTCTCTCTTCCTGCACCTTTATATTTGATTTACCTTCAGCCTTGAAAGCATACAGAGTTCCCTGGAATTCTCCTGGAATGGATCACACTACTGTCAGGAAAACCCATCTGTGTCTTTAGTTAAGAGCAAACTAACTGATTATTGTTCAAAGTCAGTCTTTAATAAGCGAATGCATTTGGAATACAGTGTTCAAAGGTTTTAGCATAAATGTACATTTGGATAGGGTGTAGTCCAATCCGACTTTGACTTTTAAGAATTAACACACTAATTTTCAAGTGCTACATTAAATGCTATGAAAAGTTCCAAATGAAATCATAACATACACGAGTGTCCCATAGGCATCACTTCCTCACTTGAAACTTTTTTCCCATATCTTAAATAACTATCCAGTTATTTCTTTCTTCTTCTTCTAATTCTTATTCTTATCATTATTATTATTAAAAACGACTACTTGAAGAAACCTTAATCAGGACTTCCTTATTGGGGAGACCCACCTGTCGATAGCCAGCTGGGTAAAGGAAGAAATGAGGAGACAGGACAGTGAGGATGAAAGACAGACAGAGGAAAGGTACAAAAATATATATAGATATGTGGTACAAAATATACAAATCTGTGGTATAAAAATACATACAGTAAATATGTGATGGTTAGAGGCTCGGACCGCAGCCAGCATCCCACAGTGGCATCCAGTCAATAGGTGCAGGTAAATGACAGGATGGTCAGAGGTTGGAAGGTGGTCCTTGAGTGGACTTTAGACTAGAAAAGCGCTATATAAGTGTGTTGTTGTGTAAGATACTACAGAATTGAAGGCTTTATCAAAAAGGAAGGTGTTAAGTCTAACCTTAAATCTAGAGAGGGAGTCTGCCTCCCAGAGTGAGGTTGGGAATTGATTCCACAATAGAGGAGCCTGATAGCTGAAAGCTCTGCCACCCTTTCAAGACCTACAGACTCCATCCATCCATCCATTATCTATACCCGCTATTTCCAGTACAGGGTCACGGGGGTCTGCTGGAGCCTATCCCTGCTCACTTCAGGCGAAAGGCAGGGGTCCACCCTGGACAGGTCGCCAGTCCATCGCAGGGCCACCTACAGACTCATGGAACTCTTTTATCAGATTTGATAGGAGTCTCGTATGTTCCTTATCCATATTTTTTCCTCCTTAAAGATGTCTCACTAAAGCAAAGTCAATATGAAAAGGCATATACAGGGTTTACATGTGCTAAAATTACTATGAAACACTGGTTCTCTTCTGGTGTGAGCATGGTATCATAGATCTATAACTTTATATAAGCTGTTAGTCTTCATGTGCCCCACTTAAATAAAATCAGTTTGAAAGTGCTTTACTAATCCTCGAGGGAAATTCAGTTAATAAAGCCCAGCCAACAACATGCTTGTGAAACTTTTACATGCAGTATAATTCTCTGTACAAGAGGCAATGTTTGAAATAGCTCTGTGACACTTATGTACAGCTGATTTTGGATACTCGAAGGAGTAAATCAAATCTGTACAGTTTTATTTGGTTTTGTTTTGTTCTTTTAATAATTCATAGCAAATCTTTTTTGTCTTGGTACATCTTTTATGTATTATTTATAATTTCAACTCAAGTATCTAAATGTTCTTGTGAAGCTTGATTTATGGATTACAAAATAAAACTAAGAAAAAGTTTCCTGTTTATACATAGAAGTATAGATTACTGTCTTGGGAATCATGTTTTGTGTTTTTGTGTAGAAAAAGCAACCCCAGAGATTGTTGTTGTTTTTTTTTAATCCCTCACTGTGAACAACCTCCATCTATCTTTCCATGATCCTGCACAGAGAGAGTGCATCTCTATCCATGTGGGCCAGGCAGGTGTCCAGACTGGAAATGCATGCTGGGAGCTTTTCTGCCTCGAGCATGGTGTTGGCCCTGATGGTGTCTTCCTGGATCCTACTGAACCAAGCACTTCTGAGGATTCCTTCAGCACTTTCTTTAACACTGGGAGCTTTGGCCGTCATGTTCCAAGAGCTTTATTTGTAGACCTGGAACCCACAGTGATTGGTGAGCAGTCTCGTTTTTTGTTTTTTTGTAAATGACTGGATAAAAGAGAATGTGTGTGTGTGTAGCTTCTGTACAGGAGCTGTCTTTTTTCCAGTTACGTGTGGTAGCACGACACATCTCCATCCACAATATAAACTGATTATACAGGTAACTGCTGATAGGAACAGCCAGTATCTTAGCAACAACTGCAGTAGTGACTCATTTATCTTTTATTACAGGTGCATTAAGTAAATAGCAGAATGTTTTTTGCTGCATTCAAAAGATTTCAGCCAGAAAAGAACATTTCTTTTTTTCATTCAATAACATAACATAATACCATATAATATTGTTTCTTTTGGATACTCTTTTCATTATCTCATTTTAAATCATTTTTCAATTTTATATCAAATTTGTGGTTTCATTGGAGTGCCGTTCTTAAATATGAGGAACACCAAATCTGACAAAATGTATGGCAGAATAGTAAAAATCTGTCATGTTGAAAATACAGCTGAAATTATATGTTAAAAAAAAAACTCATTTAGTATTTATAGCACAACAAAATGGTGGGTCTTCTACTACAATTAAATTTACACATGTATAAAATCCTTGTGCAAGAGTCTGTGTGAGAATAAAGTGCATCCAACACCACTTTACATATGCATGCGAGATAAAAGATTTCTAGAGAGCCCAGGATACACCTCTGCAAGCAGCAAACTGATGCATTTTAGATGTGAATTAGGAAGCTTCATTCAATCCTTACAAGGAAACCAACAAGTGAAAGTGTCCAAAATCAATCATGTTGCAGAAAATAGATGCTTCTCATGTGCAAATCAGAGTACTGGGTTGTAAAAATGCAAAACCACACCAGTTGAAATCTTTCAGTGGAGCTGTGTGTGTGTGCCTTTAACCATCAAGTTTCATCATCATATTGACAACAGCTTCTGTTTATACCAGTGTTTGTCTGTATTTACCAAATGAGTCATGAGTTTTGGGGCCTCTAAATTTACAGCCTTGAGGTCAAGGACCACCTCAGCTGTCGTGATAAACTGGCTCACCTTCAAGCTTACTCAGTGTGGGTTTTTTTTCTAGAGAACTCACAAGTTAGCCTTTTTTTTTTCCAAAGTAAGCCTGTTGCATCCAGTCTGATCAATAATGGAGTTTCAACCCCTCACCCTACTCTACTCCAGCTCAACCCAACTCCAAAAAAAGGAAAAAAAAAAGTGTAAAGTACTGGAGCCATGTCATCCACGGTCAGAGGACCTCCCACAGGAGGGAGAAAGAGGCTGCATCTATTTAAATGCCACCATTAATTTTCAGATTTTAGAATCAAAAATTGGTAATATCATAATCTCCAGTGTTATTTTATATTTTGGCTTTGTCAGGCTCTTGTTATGTTTTGTCAGCTTCATGGCCCCGTAATGCGTCACATGTGAATGAAGACGTCATCTCTGGTGTTGTCTGGTCACAATGAAATGTTTCTCTCCAGATGAAGTGAGGGTTGGTAAGTACAGAGGGCTCTTCCACCCCGAGCAGCTGATCTCTGGAAAGGAGGATGCGGCCAACAACTACGCCCGAGGCCATTATACCATCGGGAAAGAGCTTATCGATGCAGTCATGGAGCGTGTTCGGAAAATGGTCAGTAATCATGCTAGAGAATTGCTGTGAATTTACATCAATCAATAAAGATTTTAGATATATGAATACCGCTCAGAGGCTCAGGTTTAGTGCCACATTAGTGGCATGCATGATTCAAATCTCATTCATCAGTGGAAAGCAAGAACTTCTGGTTCTGTACATCATTTTCATTTCCGATGCTTTATTTGGTCTTTGAAAATATTTCCCCAAAGCTGACGTTTTTTCAAAGACCAAACGCTGAAAAATAATTAATTACATGAAATATTGCTTCTCAAGTTTCTGAACTAGCATGCTGTACCTTGTTTGTTCTGGAGATCAAACCCAAAAACAGTTTGGTCCATAATCCTATTTACCATTTATTCAAAACATCTTATTAAATCAGATTAAACAGATGAAATGACATGATTATTATTTTTTCAATTATTTTGAGATTATACTACACTGTGGCCGAGCAAACAGACTAGATAAAGACAATTTTATACAAAAAAAAATCTAACTTATTTGCAAAAATACTGAACAGACTTCCAAACAAATTCTCCAAATCACAAGTTGGGCCCATAAAATTGCTCAAAAATAACCCATGGGTGCAAAGGGGTAGGATGGCAAAGACCTAACAAACTGCAAAGATTACAAGACAATTCACCGTTAAAACAATGCAGTCTAAATTATTAAACAACATACAAACCTACAAAAGTCATGAGAAACCTTAATTTATACAATTCAAGTAAAACTTCTACTCTCCCCATCTTCTGAAAGGAAAATGGTAGAGTGCAGGGGTTTCCAGCCCTTGATGGCAAGCAGGTGTGGTTCAATGGCCAGTCAGGATGCAGCCGTACACTCAAAAATCACTTCAAAGTAAAACTGAGAAAGGACAGACTAAATGTGTGCACCCATCAAGACTAATCCAAGGCAAGATTACTAATAGTGATTCAGTTATAAATTGTCTAAATAAAAATACAATAACAAAATCACTCTGGTGTTCCATGCGAGACTGCTGGGACAATCATCACACACAACTTGAAAAAAACATTGCCTCATGCTTTCTGCTGTTTTCTACTGTTCACAGTCTCCAGGCTGACCTAATAAGCTGTGTCATTTACTTCTATGTTCTCTTCACTGTGCACATTTGCTTTCCACTTTCAGTAAAGGCCAGTAGTGCACCCTCTTCTCCAGAAAAAGACCTCTGACCCTGAAAAGGCCACACATAAAAACCCCAGTGTAAAAAGTTATTTATCGAATACTATCATCCTAATCTGCATTTGGGTTGGACATCTAAATAATATAGAGAAATTGACTTGAAGATTCTGGTAGCTGCAGATTGTTGATGAAAAAGTTCCGACTACTACTTCTTCAACCCCGCTGTTTTGTGCTCTTCTCTTCAGACGGATCAGTGCACAGGCCTGCAGGGATTCCTCATCTTTCACAGCTTTGGAGGAGGCACCGGCTCTGGTTTTACCTCTCTCCTCATGGAACGTCTCTCGTTAGACTATGGCAAAAAGTCCAAGCTGGAGTTTGCCGTCTACCCAGCTCCCCAGGTGTCCACTGCTGTGGTGGAACCCTACAACGCTGTCTTGACCACCCACACCACCTTGGAGCACTCCGACTGTGCCTTCATGGTGGATAATGAGGCCATCTATGACATTTGTCGTCGCAACATGGATATTGACAGTCCCGGTTACATCAACCTGAACAGACTGATCGGTCAGATTGTGTCCTCAATCACCGCCTCCCTTCGTTTTGATGGTGCCCTCAATGTTGATCTGACAGAGTTCCAGACCAACCTCGTACCATTTCCACGTATCCACTTCCCTCTGGTTACCTACTCTCCCATCATATCTGCTGAGAAGGCTTACCACGAGCAGCTGACCGTGGCGGAGATCACCAGTGCATGCTTTGAACCGACCAATCAGATGGTGAAGTGTGACCCTCGTCGCGGCAAGTATATGGCATGCTGCATGCTCTACAGAGGAGATGTTGTCCCAAAGGATGTCAACGCCGCCATTGCAAGTATAAAAACACGACGCTCCATCCAGTTTGTTGAATGGTGCCCCACTGGCTTCAAGGTGAGTAACACCATTAAGGGAAGAAGTGCAGCTTGAGATACTTAAACCTTCCAACAAATCTCTCTTTCTCAACAGGTTGGCATTAATTACCAACCCCCAACTGCAGTCCCTGGTGGAGACCTGGCCAAAGTCCAGAGAGCTGTATGCATGCTGAGCAACACCACTGCAATTTCTGAGGCCTGGTCTCGTCTCGACCACAAGTTTGACCTCATGTATGCCAAGCGTGCATTTGTTCACTGGTATGTTGGTGAAGGCATGGAGGAGGGGGAGTTTGCAGAGGCCAGAGAGGACCTGGCCTGCCTGGAAAAGGATTATGAGGAGTTGGGCGAAATTAGCCCTGATTCTGAAAATGACGATGAAGAAGTATGAATTTTGGGAGCTGTGATGCCAAAATAGCTTTTGTAACATGGGTTGTTGTTCTTTTCCAAGCTAGAACTAACCCAAACAATGATCTCCAACACTTTGTTGTTGTTGTTTTTCTTTTATAATACCAGTGTTAGATTAAAAAAGGTAGGACTGAATCGTTTCATTTGGAAATGAAATGCTCTGAAATAAAGCTTGACTTGGCATCTTCTTTGTAAAACTTGCTAAAGACAGAGGTCCAAGAAAGATACTGTATCTGCCACTTTCTCATTACAAATCACATTATTGCAAACTCTGGTACAAATGTGCAAAGAACAAAACCATAACAGCCTATGACAAAGTAAAAATGTACTCTATTGCTTTCACTCTGAGCTTACTAAAACAATATAAAAACTATAACATGCAGCTATTGAATGCCCACTCTAGCACATTTAATGAATGTATATTAAGGAAATATGTGGATCCGTATTATGAAATTCACAATAATATGAAATACAATAAAATATGGCATTTTTCCAGAGTGTTTTTTTTTTCCCCCTCGTGTTATCAGAAGTTTGAAAAATCACCAAAATCACCACTGTGTACAGCCCCACTCTTTCGCCACATTTCTCTTGAGCAGAACAGCGCGGTCTGAAGTGGTACGTTATGGTTGTTGTGTGGGCTGTACCTACACCAGCTAACGTTGCACTCATGCAACATAATGCGTCTCCCATCAATGAAAAAAGAAAAGGAAGGAAGAACGTGAGTGGAAAACATTCAGCATTTCATGTTCTTTCTTCTGGGGGTGTGGCTGTTTGTTACAAGAGGAAGTCAAGCACTGTTTGGGATAAGGCAGCAACGGTGACTTAGTGGTCAGCACTGCCCCGCAGCAAAGAGGTTTCTGGTTTAAATCCCAGCAGGGATATTCAGTTTATTGGTAACTCTAAAATGTAGTAGATAGTAGTTAGTGTGTTTGTGGCCCAGGTCTCTTGTAAAAGTGATTATTGATCTCAATGGGAGTAACCTGGTTAAATAAATAAAAATAGATAGGTCTTTAGGTTTTAGAGAATAATGATGGATGACTCATTGGCAAGACAAAAATGACTGCAACAGGTTCACTGCCCTTGCTGGCCACAGACAGGTGAGTATAGGAGAGGAGGATGCCATCAGTATAAACGCCTCTCTGCCAGAGACAACGATGAAGTCAGTTGACCTTCATGTCAGCTTTTATGACTAGTTTCTGATTTTTGTAACAATGTATCTGCTAGTCATCTCAAATGGTGTTATAAGTGGTGTAATTAAAATGTAGCTTTTTGAAAATCTGATCTCCGGTTAAATCAGATAAGGAAACCTGGTACGCTGCTTAAACACCAACATATGATTAATGGTACTTAAGTACAGCTTAAAATCTTTAATCCTATTGTAAGGGGGTAACCAGTATTGTCCACATCTGTTGAGGTTTTGTTTTGTTTTGTTTGCTTCATTTTCGTTAAATGCATAATGTTATGGTAAAATTGAAATGAGATCAAGATAGATAGATAGATAGACAGATAGAAACCAGTTTATATGACACACATATTGCATACATCTCTGCCTTCCTGTTCTACGAGTTGTGGTGGCGGCACCACAGGCTCTGCACCAACAGCTGCAACAACAGGTGTGGGTGTGACATTCATTCATGACTGTGACAAAGATTGTGCAGGGCACAGCAGAACACCGCCACTGATTACAGGCTTCCAAGTTCAAGTTTAACAATTCAAGACTTTCTGCCATTCCTGCATTGCCATTCCAAATCAGGCCTTTTCCATTTCACATCTCCTTGAAGGAAGATGGGAGGCCAAGCTTAAAAGTAATTGCAGAGGCAGTCCTCCAGGTGTATAGTGGGAATCCTTTATCTTCTCTCACTGTGCCCCATGTTTTCAAGGATATCCTGGTCCGGAGAATGAATCTTTTCTAACTAACAACACGCACGCTACCTCACAAAGTTCCGTCACACATTATAACAATGTGTTTTCTTTCAACAGAAACGATTTCTTTTATTTTAGTTCTTGATGTTTGGAGTCAACTCCCATATCACAATGGCATTTTTTTTTCCAGGGGTTGAACACTGAAGCTTGTGTTCCTATTTTAAATCACTATACAGCTTGGTACTAAGGTTCATCACATCCTGACGTTGTGCACCAAGAGTGAATGAGAGTGAGGGAGAATCCTGGAACCACCTCAGACCCCGAGTCATTGGGTCAGCCAAGAGGTGTATTATATAAACAGATCTATTATTAGATGGTAAGGAGTGTACATTTGTATGGGGGACCAAAACATCATGAATCCCAAATTTAAGAGTAAGAACATAATATTTGTTTGCAGCAAAATAGCAATTCATTTGAGGACTTGGAGCAATTGATCCACATAAAAATAAAAAACTGTTTTAAGCTTCTTTCCAAAATGGGTAGGTGGCTAGGGTTCCTACAGACAAACCAAGGTAATTTTAATTGTGTAAGTGTACAGAACATGTATAAAAAGAACTGTTTGTACAGACAATCCCTTCCAGAGAGGAACCGATGGCCTCTGTTTCCACTGAACTGCATCAGTACTTAGATATTTATGACGGATAGGCTCAAAGGTGTTTGAACTGTTTAAAGCAGAGGCCATGAACTCTCCTCCTTTTGAAAGTTTGCACAACATACGGTTGTCCACTTGTGCAAACTCATAACAAGATCACAGCAACTAGAAAGAGTTGACTGTACGAATACTTTTTATACACCGTCTGTACATTTACAAAATCAAAATTAAAATTAATAATAAATGCTGCAGTATAAACCAAAGCTAATCATGCAATTCCCATGACTGCTTTTTGTGTATTGGCCCATTGCATTTTGGCATACAGTGCAGCATGTATGCCAAAAACCAGTCATTTGTAGACTGGAAATATTCCAAAAGTAGCACATACTTCTGGGCATTTGTTTGCATACTGCTATACTGTGTACATTTTAGCAAAATCAATAAACACTAGTAGTGTAGTATATGGTTTCTAGTCATGCAGGTATATATAATGTATGATGTCACTGTTAAATCAGCTGTTAACAGCAAACTTTAAGGTGATGAACCAGTGCAAGGTATATTTATGAAAAGTTTAACGGAATAATGTAAAGTTGGATTATTTCAATCTTAACACACCTCTTTTATTATCGGGATTTCTGAGTTGGAATCTCATAAAAGATCCGATTATAATGATGTTGGGTCTGTTTCAAGAGAGACAAGCATTACCATCAATATTGTGCATTTAAATGTGAATTCATCTACACAACTTTACATTCTAAATGTTTTACAACCCTGAAAACTGAGGTTTAAGTACAGAAACTGCAAGGGCATTTCATCTAAATGCAAAGTTATGTTTGTAATAAAGAAGCATGGAGGAATTTATTTTATACCAACTGCTTACGCCTTGTAAAGCACTTTGAGTTGCCTTTATGTATGAACTGTGCTATAGCCTACATATAAACTTGCCATGCCTTGCCTTGCAAAATGTCATGGATGAGACAGTAGAGTCGAACTATCAGTTCCATGGTGGTGACTGAAAAGAAGACGGACAACGTCGTCATATCCACACAATGATTATGTGCCAAAAGAACTAATCAAATTCTGTTCAACTGTGATTGTTTGGAGACCATAAACATCCATTTTTAAGTTTCAACAAACATATATATGTATACATACACACACACACACATACACACAACCATTCTTAAGGAGTCATGCATTCCATCCTGTCCATTGAAAC
>JBAMYA010043525.1:0-13289 GCA_037176975.1 Arrhamphus sclerolepis | reverse complement strand
AAAATATAATAATCTGCAGCTGACATCAGAGGCATGTTGGATTTACAACTCCTTTACATATGTTATTGACATCTTTCCAGTATTGTGTGAGTTAATGAGCCATGAGGTCTGCCCATCAGAAAGCCTCCAGGAATGGGACCAATCAGAAAATGCTCAAGTCATATCTGCTTGTTCTGAAATATTTACACACTTTAGGATTTACAGTGGCTGCATAGCTACTCAAGGGACACCAGAGATTAAATTTAGATTGGTAAAAAATGAGCAGAACTTGGAGGTCATTTATGGAGAGATTTGCTTTGTCATAAACAAACCAGACTGCATCATGCAGCTGATGCTTCTGGGTCTCAGCCAGACAGTTTCAGACAAGCTGTTATTAAACATAAAACATTAGGAGTATAGTGCTGCCAGCTGAATCTGATTCACTGCAAAGGAGCCAGAGGTTAATGATCTGAAACACTGAAGATTACCTTGGTGTTTTCTCGTCACCTGAAATGACTTGGCTGTGCTTTTTAACACAAAACAGCCTCTCATCCACTGAAGCACACGCTCTGCTGGTTTCTGTCTGCAGATATGACCTACACACCACTGGAACACACCCACAGTACTCTTTTTCAATCCACAGTATCTTCTCTCTGGAGACAGCAGAGCAACAGTAGAAGGAAGTGCTGCCTCCAATCATCCTCTCATATTAGCTTCCACCTTGGAGGATTAAAAGTCATCTGTATGTGTTATACCTCACTCTCTTCTACGCTCACTAATTTTCTTTTACAGCACTTTTCAACTTTATCTTTTCCATTCTTGCCTCGCCTGCCTTTATGTGCTTTAATGCGTGAATAAAATCTGATAATCTGATAATTCCTTGCACTTACAGGTTGTCAACGAATACAACATTCACGTGTTTTTATATATTGCCTTTATAATCAAAGGGCTGCTTACAGCACAAGCAGGATTCTCTCACGACCACAAACACATCAACTAGATTGAACAATTTAATGGACCAAATTACTCCTATTATTTGTATAATTACTCCCATAAATTAAATTATACTATAGTTTCTGCAAATTATGCCTAGACAGAATTTTGTGCTACCAATTAGCCTAAATAGTTTATCTTTGGGGTTGTAGGTAACCAGAGTAGTGGAGTAAATCTATGCAGGCACAGGGAGAAAATTAAACTGCAAACAGAAAGACGAGCTGAACAAAAATCCAACTGAACCTTCTATCTGTGAAGTGTCAGAGCTAACCACTGAACTACTGTGCTGCTGTCATGGTTGGACCCAACATCACCACAATACAACCAGGACAATCTGAGCCTGAAGCAAGAGAGACAAGGTGAAGATGCTCAATGTACAATAGGAATTCCCCCCAGAAGCCTAAGCCTATGGCTGCATAACTAAGAGGTGGTCTAAGAGACTACAGAGTTACCTTTATTAAAACAGAAGGTCTTAAGACTAACCTTAAATGTAAACAAATTATCTATGTTTCTTTCTGTGTCTTGGCTGGAGATCATTGAATATATCTCCTCCAGTTCATGATAAAAACAGATTATGTGTCTGAGATTTCTTTTTTTTAATTTTTTTTTTACAGGAAAGCCATTATATGAAAACTTAATCTGCCAGAAACATCAACTCTTGGCAACAGTCAGAGAAGAAAATAGTCCTCTGGGTGACTGAAATACACATAACAAAAGTACATCAGCATCCTCCCACACCCACTCATCCAGTCACTGTTATCTGATTGATCATGACACATTGCTGCTGATCGATACATTCATCAACCACTGTTGCAAAGGAGATATCCTCACTAAACTGCCCTGCCTGGCTCTCTCAGGTCTTCATAACTTTATGTAACCAGCAGCACATGCAATAATATTTTTATGAAAATACGTATCTGCATGTAAATTCTGTAGAGAATTTAATACCGCCTTGAGGTTTTCATCGTGCAGTCGGTCTGTCTTTGCTGCACGTTTCAATAAGAGAAATCGTTTGGCAGCTGTGAAGTGAGTTTGGATTGGCTCTAATATCACGGGGCTGGCCGTGGGGGCAGCAGTGACATAACACAGCTTATTGTGCGGAGAATGGAATGCAACAGCAGTAACAATCCCCCATAAGACTTCAAAGCTGGACGAGGTCAGCACTGCTCGATATTTCAATGTGAACTCCACCGAGAGAGGAATTTGGATCCATGAATCTTCTATGGTGGCAGGAAGTTGCTGGAGCTGCAGGGGCAATGTTACATAACAGTATCTGTATGTGCATATATGTTTTTGTTACCTCATGAGGACTTTTTTGGTATAATCACTGTCCTAGTAAGTATTAGAACTAAGCTTAAGGTAAGGCTTAAACTGATAATGGTGAATGAAGTGTTGAGGTTTTATCTTGACAGTCGCCCTCTGCTTGGATTCTGTTATTGTGTTTAGGGAGATACCAGAGTCCAAGCATGGACACAGAGCTGACTATAAGTGAAAAAGGTTAATTATACTGGTGGGAAAACAGGCCGGAGATGAGTGGGGTCTCATTTATAAACGCTGCATACGCACAAAACGGGGCCTGAAACTTGCGTACATCACGTTCCACGCAAAGGTTGTGATCTATTTTTTTAAAAAACTTAACGGGACAATGTGTGGTTCATCACGTATATTCTGACCCATTTGTACGCTGGTTTTGGAGACTGGGGGAACTGGTGACGTAAATGGTGAGGTGGGGAATTGAAGCCACACTGCATCATGATTCCTCTCAGGCATTTAATTTCACTCCATGTCAAACTATAATCATTGATCTATAATCATAGATTGACTTTTTAAGCATTCAAAACCTCATTGTTATTTATGCTTGCTCTGGTGAGACATAACTACGCCTTAAAAAAGGCCTGAGCCAAATGAAATCTTAAAGTCTGCACAACATTTTGTCAGTTTTCTCACCATCACATTTCTCTCCCCGACAAGAGGAATTTTACCAGAGAGCACGACTCCACGATGTAAAAGATGAGATTCAAAGTCAGACATAAGTGCAGGCTTAACCTTAAAAGATTTAATAATTTGATGCAATAATAGTGTGATGAAATACATACATACATACATACATACATACATACATACATACATACATACATACAGTTGGCGTGGCCTTAATTCACAAGAGCATGAACAAAGCAAGACTACACAAGGAAGTGGTGGTGAAACTGAGTATAAATAGTCAGAGACACAGGTGCAACACATGAGGGTAATGAAGAGGACACAGGTGCTGTCCATGTTGATGTGAACAGAGGAATCCTGGGAGTTGTAGTGTTAGGAAAGGTGATCGGTAGGCTGGTGAGGCTGAATGAGGAAGTGAAGGGGGAGCAGGCAGGACACGCGAGGATGTCATGCGACATTTAAAACAGCACTAACGTTCACTCCTTAACAAGTTCTTTTAATGTCTTTGACATTTCTTTCACTTCTTTTGGAGAATAGCATTCATCAGCACCCGTCCTCCTCCTCCTCCAGGCATGGTGCATGCGCATGGGGCATGGTTGACAATGGCAACCATGGAGACCGCACAACCATGCCATAACATTGATCAGCTGGTTCATCTAAATACACATTGACATGCACGAGGTGCTTTGCCTTCACCATTTATGGTTGAATGTGGGCTTATAGAGGCCAAAACATGAGGTGGAACTTTACACAAACATTGAGGTGCAGCTGTGATTTATAAAGGAAAGTTGCTTTTTGGTGTGTATATGCATGGTTTTCTAAGTTTGGATTTTTTTTTGCCATTTTTTTAAGCCATTTTCGGCTTTTGGGCACATGCATATGGATTGTACCATTTGGAATGTCTTCTAATACTGCTAAAGCAGTCATTGTCTTTAATGGTCTACATTGCGCCACTTTGCATATGCTTTTATATCCACTCGTGTCATTGCAGGTGATAATTGTTTATCAGTGTTAATTGTTTATGTGTCTCATATGTGCAAATCACTCAGTCTGAGGACTGATAACAGTTTCCCAACATCACGTCTGAGTGTCGTCAAAGTAACAACAGCTGTAGTCATGAACATTTCCTCAGTCGTTTCACTCTCGATACATCTGAACTTTGCCATGGAAACGAGTGTACGCCACGTTTTTGTGCATATGAACTTTTTGTACATGAGGCCTCAGTGAAAGGCAGGCAGCGGCAGACATTTCTGGGTTCCTAACTGGAGCAAACAATGATTAGACAAAGCTGAGGAATTAACAGACAAACTGATATAAAAATGGACAAATGCTGTTACCTCCAGATAAACCAACAATCTGGCAATGACTAGAATAAATACAGCCAACGATTGCAGATAAGGTGCAGGTGAAGATCCCAGGCACGCCCACCACAGCCACACACACTAGAGCAGGGGCATGGACCACAACAGATTTGGCTTGAAGATTGAAGGTTTGCATGTCCTCTCAAGATCTGGTTAAGACCTATGACTTTGAGATCCCTATTTATGCAGGGGATGGTGTGACTGACATCCAGGAGGATGTTGGTAGACATTTTATGTTACATTTTCTCCCTGTTGAATACAGCATTAAATTCATGATATTACCTCTTACATGCAAAGCCGTGAATGATAAAGCTCCAATATATCTGGAAAATCTCATACTTCCATACTGTCCAAGTAAAACACTCAGCTACCTGAATGCAGGGACTTGCTGTTCCAAGAGTCTGTAGGTCTAGAAAGGGTGGCAGAGCCTTTAGCTATCAGGCTCCTCCATTATGGAATAATTACTTTACAACCTTAGTCTGGGAGGCAGACTTCCTCTCTACATTTAAAGTTAAGCTTAAGACCTTCCTTTTAAATACAGCCTTTAACACTCTAGTCTCTTAGACCATTGCTTAGTTATGCTGCTATAGGCCTAGGCTGCTGGGGGGACTCCCATTGTATACTTAGCATCTTCATCCTTGGGTCCTACCATTGCGACGCTGGTTCCTACCATGGCAACGCTGGTTCCTACCATGGTGATGCTGGGTCCCACCATGGTGATGCTGGGTCCTACCATGGTGATGCTGGGTCCTACCATGATGATGCTGGGTCCTTCTATGGTGATGCTGGGTCCCACCATGATGATGCTGGGTCCTACCATGGTGATGCTGGTTCCCACTATGGTGATGCTGGGTCCTACCATGGTGATGCTGGGTCCTACCATGGGGATTTTGCAGAATAATTTGATCCATTAAATAAATAAATCTTGTTAATGTGTGTGTAGCAGAAAGCTGCTTGCGTTATAAAAACACCTTGAGTTGTCCCTGGACTAGAACTAAGATACAAGCATGTTGTTTTTTGAGCATTGAGTATTGAGGGAATTTGGAATACACATATTTGGGAGATCCCAACTGTCTGTTGTTTATGTTTGAGGCTAGTGGGAGTAGGGTTGCCCAAGACCTGAGAAAATATTAAGGTTAGGGCCAGGGTTAGGACTGGAGCTGGGATTCTGTGTTGGTTAACATCAGGGGAAAGGTCACGGTGAGGGCTGTAATTGTGGGATGATTAAAGATGGTTTGGGTTTGGCTTATGTTGTACAGAACAAATAGAAGTTCATGCAATGCCCCAGCAGGGATATAGTAACTACTCAAACTTGTGTGTGAGAAAGAGATTGTGTGACCCTCCAGAAAGTGGATTTTGAGAGAATGTTACTGACTCTAGCAGATCTCTCAAAGGTGGATTTACCTTTGATAGTTTGAGATACCACAAATCTAAGCTTTTTCTTTTGCTTTTATGTCTTGTGATTTCAGAATGGAATAAAATAAATAAATGCAAAAGCAAAAAAGCCTAAAACCTTTGGGCACCTGGTTGTTCTTCATTGTTATGAAGGATTTTTATCTCATTTTTTCCCACCAAAGGCTTCTAGATATGTAAGATTCTTGTTCCTTTTTTTCATGAACTATTCTTCTGAGGTCTGACCACAGGCTTTAGATGATGTTTAGGTTGGAGGACTGTGAGAATCATGGCAAAAGATCATGGTTTCTTCAGGTTGGTCATTGTACTGTAGGATGTTTGTTCAGAAAATTATCCCATGGTAGAATCCATCCTTTCTTCATCATCTCCTTCTGCTCTTTGATAAAATATCCTGATCGGTTAAGAAAACATCAAGGCACGATCAGTCCTCCTTTGAGCTTCAGAACCGAAGACGTGGTCTTTTCATAAAACTTTGCACCCTTTTGCTCTTTGCTCCTTTAAACTCCCAAAGACTTGTTTCTAAAATGAATCAGCTTTGATGCAGAATTTTGAGGAGAGGACAAAGCATTAGTCAAACTCTGATGTTTCCATCACCTGGTCTTTCTTTATGTCCTAACACACTGATCAGAAAACTGAAGGTTGGGAAAAGAGAGCTTTTCAGGGTGTCCAAAATTTTGCATGTGAACTCTTTCAAATGTTAAATATAGTACAAAGTCAAAAATAATACAGTAATCTTCCATGAAATAATGAATCATAATCTTTCATCTTTAACTTTGTGTTTCTTGTACTTTCATCTCCTACTCATTGTTATTTCACATTAAACCTTTCCCTGCCCGTGTATATTTTCATTATAAACTCACTGCGCCTGTTTATCTCCGTCTTTCACGCTCTTGACAGTTGACGTGGGCTCTCTCAAACCCAAGTTTGTACTATTTATACTGTGCAGTGAGAGCGGTTAGCTCTGCATTCAGAGATCCAGGTCTTGGAAGGAGGGAGGGATTAAATCCACACACTTTCTCCGCTGCCAAGCACCCCCGGGCCAACAGGACCGCCCAGCTCTGCGCCTGCCCACTCGTCAAGCTCCTGACCGCATGCAGTCGGGGTGGAGAGGTGGAGTGGGTGAAAGGAATGGACAGAAAGGAGGAGTCCCTCGACAAGCATGTACTGCAGAAGGTGTTTAAATACAATATGAAAGAGCAGCTGAACCAAAGTGAGTCTGAGTGTTTTTGTGAGTGAAATACTGCTTTTTCCATATACGTGTAAATGATGAATCCCTATTACAAAAGATCTTTTTTAAAAATCAACAAAAATGCCATAGGAATTTAAAAGAAAATAAAGACTTTTGTTGCTTTTCCCACAGAACTCTCAAGATGAATGTAGTTGTTTAAAGTAAGAAAAAAAAAGGTTTCTTGGCTACATTCAGAGAAAAGTTTTGTTTTCCTTTGCAAAAAAAAAATTCTCTCATCATGGGGAGTATTCAGGCAGATTTATACTTCTGCATCAAAGCTGCACACACACGCTATGAATGGCCCTGATGCCATCTCTGGCATTTATACTTCTGCATTTGTGTTTGCGTCACTCTGTAATTCCAGCACCAACCACGAGATGGAAGTGTGTGCGTTTCCTTTAGTTTACTTCCTGTATGTAGCTCCAACATAGCAACAGAGCTAGTAAAGTATGTTTTTATATGTGAGTTGGAGCTGATAAATGTTGAACATCAGTCGTTTTTACAGCAAACTATTGCTACACTCGACTTAAAAATAAGAAAAAAGACATAGCGATGGGAAATTCAAAAAATGATCCAATCACATTTCTTGTGGTCCATGTTGCTGTGATGTGTAGTCACATCGTAGTTAGTCTACTTATGAACTCTATACAGTAGACTCATAGTATAAATCAGCCTTTAGTATTAGGCAAATACAACCTCAAACAAACAACATGATGTAACTTTTTTCATCGTGAAATTGTTTAACAAAAATTGAGCCATAAGTGAAAAAATATATATTTTTATGAGCAATTTATCAGCTCAAGGAGCCATTTTAGATGCGGACAGTTGTTTCCTAGCCTGTTAGGGCAGAGCCACATCTGGACAGATGTATGGTCTGAAACAGTTCTCCAGGAGGACTCTGCACACAGTTGGTTAGTGCTACAACCAATCAGAGCAACAAACAAGGTGATACAAACTAGTCAATGGGAGAGTGTTGTGAAGAAGAGTTTAATGGATATAATGAATGTGGAATCCAACGATTGCTGCTGTTTTTGCAAGAAGAATTTGAGAATATAAGTTGCTCAAACAGTCAACCATATCTGAAAAATGTAACTGTTCATTGTGTCTAATGTTAACCAGCTACAGCTAACGTTAGACAGATATACATAATCATGTTCAGATTACTTCTTCCTTTATCATCAGAGCAAGTTTTCCAGATGTCTCTAACATTTGTAAATAAGATGGACCTCATCCACCAGAATCCCTAAGAGACTCTCATGGAAGTCCAAGTCTTTAACTGTTGATGTCAAAGCAAGTAACCACTGTTTACTATCTAAACTACAACGTCTCAGCTCTGTCATCATCATGTTAAGTCCTCTCAGAGACTCCTTGCAAGGATAGACTGAACTTATTGGCTTTTTGGTATAATTACCTTCATCAGAGGGTAGCTGCATGGGCCTGCTGAGCTAATGTAAATTTGAAGGTGGTATATCTAGATTTCAGTGTTAATTGTTTCCTTTTTTCTTTTCACAATGTGGAGAAATTATGGTCCATTCTTCTCGACATTGTTACTTCATTTCGTTGAGATTCTCAAGCATCAGCTCAACCAAACCACTCCACAACTTTAATTCTTTTATTTTTCTGCCATTTTGATGTGATTTACAGGTGTGCATCATTGTCCTTTTCATGACACAATTTGGTTTTGGGCAGATGATCTCACATTTGTCTCTAATTCATGGTAGTTCATGGTGTCATGACGTGGGTGTATCTGGTGTGGTTATTGTTGGGTTTTGTTCAGTGTTGGTGTTCTGGGTTCTTGTTTTCTTATCTGACCTTTTCTGTGTTTGTGAGCTTTACTTCCTGTTTTATTTTGAAGTCCTTTCTGTGTCTCGTTATGTTCTGTTTGACCTTCCTGTTCCTTGTTCCCCTGATGTTCCACCTGTGTCTCGTTACCCCTTTGTGTGTATATCAGGTCCTGTCTTCGTCTGCCCTGGTCTGGTCTATACTGTTTGCTCCCTGTGTTCCTGCTCATGGTTAGTTTGTGTTTTTGCACTTCTTTTGTTTCCAATTCCTTTTCGTGTTTTTATGCTGTGGCAGAGATTTTGGTTTTGCTTATTAAATATCACTGTTTGGGATACTCCTGCTCTCCTGCATTTGGGTCCACCATACAACCCCACTTCATGACACATGGTAGTTCACGGTTGTTTGCAAGATGTCAAAGTCCTCCAAATAATCGCCCCCCCCCACTGCTGTGCTTAACAGTGGGCATGAGATTTTTCTGCTCTTTGGGATTTTTTTTTCTTTTTCTAATCAAAAATAGCATTGATTGTTAAAGCCAACAACTTTATTCTGGTATCATCTGTCTGTAGGACTTGGTTCCAGAACTTTTATGGTTTGTTTAGATGTACCTCAGTCATGCTCCCATGTTCCTTTTAGAGAGAAGAGGCTTTTCACTTTACAACAAATCATACTTGTTCAGGCTTCTTCTAATCGTCCTGTCATGAACTTTAAAATTTAACTTGCTCAGTGAAGCCTGTGGGATCTGAGATGTACTGTACGCTTGGATTTTTTAAAATTTATTTTTATTTTTGGAGCATTGAGTCTGACTCGGGGTCATCCACTCCTGGGAAGAGTGCCAACTGTCTTGAATGCTTTCCACTTGTGAATAATCTTTTCTGCTGTTAAACATTGAACTCAACTTGAAATTGTTTGGAAAAGGCTTTGAAACCGTTTTGAGACTGATGTGCAGAAATGATTGCTTCTCTAATGTCGGGTTCACGCTGTATGATTTTTACAGTCTTAGGATTAATTCAAGTCACAATGCATGACATGAAGTCAGTAGATAATTACTTTACAGCATTTTCCACTGTGTGACTGAGCATACATTGACTTGTGGCTATGACAGAAATAAATCTGAGTGTATTTCAGGATCTAAACGCAGCATCATCACATCATTAGCAGGTAGCTGCTAACTTGCCATTTCACTGATGAGTCCAGAATTAGCAGAAGTTAGTCGTAGTGGTGTTTGTGTGCTTTGAAAAGAAAATGAATCCAACCTTATTTGAACTGCACATTTATCTTCCCGTTTTTCCGTTGTATCTGGCCCTGTTGTTGCTAGGCTACTGTGTTGCGTAGATGTGTTGATGTTTATGTTATTTCATGGTGATATTTTATTGGTTGGTTATTTGACAGAGATCGTAGAGGCAGCAACAGGTCGTCACACTGAGACGATTCCTCCAATTTCTGACGCTGCTGATATCTGTCGCAGCCCATCTCTGGTCGTTCATCTTTGCTCCTGTCTCTTTGTGAGACCTACCACCACCATTTATGAGCCACGATGGAACATTTTTACCATTGATCAGCTTTAGTCTGAAATCGTACATTATGAACCCGTCTTATGTCTTTTCTTTCTGGCATTATGACCTGAATACTGAAAATCACTGCTTTTATACAGATCTGTAAACCAGATCTCATTAATGTGATCATTCGCAGCACCTGGATTCAATTCAATTCAGTTTATTTATATAGCACCTATTTACGACAAGTCATTTCTTGGTGCTTTAGAAACCCAGAGCTTGACCCCCGAGCACAGTGGCAAGAAAAAACTCCCTCTTGAGAAGAAACCTTGAGCAGAACCCGGGGGACCCTCCTGCTTAAGACCAGCCGGGTAAGGAGGAGATGAGGAGAATAAGTGGGAATGAAGGACAGGGGAGATGTACAATATACAACATGAGGTACAAAAATACATGATCTAAAAATATATACATATGTAATATGTAAAGGTATGTAATGAATATAAATCTAAGACATGAATTTAAATATAAATATGTATAGATATGGGGTAAGTTTACATAAATAAATGTGAATATGGTCATGCCGGCAAGCATCTCATAGTGGCATCCAATCGATGGGTGTAGTTTAACGGCAGCTTCACCACAACGTCATGTTCATGAGGGCATCACCATGACAATGCCTGAAAAAGGAGAAAAGAGAAGAAAGCGAGACTACGGAAGATAGACAACGTTGATTCTATTGAATGATACAGGATAATGTGAGAATGAGATCAATCAATCAGTCAATCAATCAACTTTATTTATATATAGTACATTTTAAAAACCACAGGGGTAACCAAAGTGCTGTACATCAAGACCGAAATAGATTAAGAAAATAAGTTGGACATCAACATACAATGTACAACCAGGTTCACAGCTGGAACATTCAAGGTGCCGTACAAGACAAGATCAAAGTGTGTTTGTAAAAAAGATTTAAAAACAGGGAAAGAGGAGGCCTGTCTGACACTCAAGGGTAACTTGTTCCAGAGCTTGGGGGCAGCAACGGCGAATGCTCTGTTTTAGGGACTGTCAGTGGCAGCTGATCGGTCCATCTTAGGGACCGAGGCTGAAGCAAAGCAGAAAGATATGGTGCAGCAAGGTTGTTCAAGCATCAGACAAAGGTTAATATGGGTGGAAGGTTGATCAGTGGACAATAGGACTCCCCCCAGCAGCCTAGGCCTACAACAGCATAACTAGGAGGTGGTCTATGAGACTACAGAGTTAAAGGCTTTATCAAAAATTAAAGTCTAAACTCTAACCTTAAATTTAGAGAGGGAGTCTACCTCCTGGACCAAGGTTGGGAGTTGATTCCACAATAGAGGAGCCTGTTAGTTAAAGGCTCTTCCATCATTTCTAGACTGAAGACTCTTGGAACAGCAAGTAGACCTGAAGGGAGCTGAGTGTTCTACTAGGACGATATGGACCTATGATGCATTTAGGCTCCTAAATCCTATTGAAGCAGCAAGGATGTATTCAATGTTGCCCATGTTTATTTTTTCTTTACAGCTTTACATCTGTTAATTGACAGAATGTTGTTTGTCTTACGATGATTTTAATGATGATTTACACACATTTCTGTGCAGTAATGTCCATTATGCAACAATGACCTAAAATTTCACCCCTTGCTAAAAATGCTGAACAGAAGAGCTGCTATAAAAGGAAAGGTATGCATCATATTTTCCAGCCAAATGGAGCTGCTACTCGACAGGAAATTGTTTAAGGACTTTGATAAGCATCTATCAAGCCTCTATCTGTCAGAGCACAATATTTACTGACAGGAGGCTCAGGTTTTTGAGATAATCCCTACAGGCTGAGGTGACAGCTGCAAAACAAAGATCCAGATTGATGTTCTACTTTGCTGGTAATGTTTGGGGTGAGAAATATTGATTTTTATCATGTCTCTTTCCAAATAACCAAAAGACTCCATCCTGACCTCTACATTCAGCTTGCATCATGAACAAGGCACATGATATTCTGCCTGTGCAGAGCGAAAATATTCATAAACAAATCATTCAAAAGCATATACTTCTGCGGTTCACATTTCCTTAATTGTTCTTGATTCGGACGGAAAAACAAACATGCTGATGGTTCCAAGAAGCGATAAATGTCACCCTGTCCCTGACTTTTGTTTCATCCCCACATCCATCCCACAATATCGCTGCTCCTTTTGTCTTGGATGCTCATATACAGTATTTCAGGAATGCAGACTGAAGTCTGATACGCCGGGGCCTAGCGAGCATAACAGAGGGCAGAAGCCTCAGAGAATAACACATAACCAAAGCCCTAAAGAATTCCCTTGGAAACAGCGAGTAACCAGAAAGCACTGCAGCGAAAAGGGAGGGCAGGAGAGCTGCTGAAACCCCAGACTTAAATAGCCTGGACTCACTGCCGGAGATAGACACTCAGCACTTTGGTTTGTGCTGCTCCTGTCCAAAACTGAAACTGGATAAAAATATGATGCCTTTATGCTGAAAGTCATATTTAAACATTTGCAATATATAACCACTGCTTCTAAAAATGTTGGCACACCAGTGCATGGTGGAAATAAAAGCCCTTTGCAACGATGTTCCAGTCACTTAAGTCCTCTGTTTAACAGAAAACAAGACTGAAGTAGCACTTCTCAAATTTAAAAAGAAGAGAAATAGGTATGGTGTTACATAAAAAAAAAAAACAACACCAGATGGAATGATTTAGGAGAGAAAAAGTCAGTGACATGTTTGTTCACTTATGCTGTGAATGATTAAAGCAGTTTGTGTTGATGGCAAAAACAGTCCAGCTGCTGAAATGACCTGCCTGCAGTCCAGATCTGTTGCTACAGAAGAAGATAAGGCAGCACACACAGATGATGGTCAGGATGGATGTCACCACGCCAGCACAAGGCCAAATAAACTTCCAAACACACATCACTGGAGGAATGTCACAATAAAGACAAATTAGATAAAAAATTATATAAAAGGGAGAGAGATTTCTGGGATTCTCCTGAGCATATTGTCATGTGCAGCTCTGACAGCTCCACTCCTGGAGATTCTCTCCTCCAATCAACCTCTGCCACACTCTAATGTT
>JBAMYA010043524.1:0-13290 GCA_037176975.1 Arrhamphus sclerolepis | reverse complement strand
GTGTTGTTGTTGTGTTTGACATAAGGGGTAATGATTTTGTTCTATCAATATTTGTGATCTCGTATCAATAGCTGATAACTGATCAATCAGATCAAAATTGGCAAAATTTTCATCTAGTTAATTGAATGAATGTATTGTGTTAAAACTGATTTCCAGCTCTTCCACACAGCTAACTAATCTGGACCACTCTGGTTCCTGTTGTCAGTCATGGTCTGACATAAGTGGTCAAT
Source organism: Arrhamphus sclerolepis (assembly GCA_037176975.1). Lineage (NCBI taxonomy): Eukaryota > Metazoa > Chordata > Actinopteri > Beloniformes > Hemiramphidae > Arrhamphus > Arrhamphus sclerolepis. The sequence continues at coordinate 13,060 of JBAMYA010043524.1, read as the reverse complement.
AAGCGCACCAGAAGAGCCTCAACTGTAACTCGATGATTGACTTATGGACACTCAGGTGAAGAGGGAAGCTGAGCTGTGAGCTGATCAGCTGGTCTAGTGGATATAAAGACGCCAGACAGACCAGCAACATCTGGTGGAAGAATCTTGAAAGATAATCAGCATCAGGGGAGGCTGAATTTCAACGCTCTGTTCCCTCCTTCTGTCGTGCTTGATGGAAACCCTCAAAATCTGCTGGCATACACCTCGCTGGTAGAGGCCATCAAGCCAAAGGAGTTCTATCCAGCATTTTATTAAACACAATTTATGAAGTTCGGACCAACATTTTTTTATTCATATTTTTTTATTTGCTTTTAGAGAAAAATATTGTACAAGATGGGAGATTCACAGTAACCAGCACCGACAGTAAAGGAAGCTACAGCCAAAAAAACTATAGATCATCGTTATAATCATCTATTAAAGCATGAAATATCAGAAAAAATGGTGATCTAGAGCGGAGATCTAGATCTGTTTCTTTTAATCTGAATTTCGCCTAACCACAAGAATCTTGCATTTAGATATTCAAAGTATAAACACAAACATCAGATTTTAACATAAGAACATGAGTTTGCTTTATGTCCGGGTCAGAAGCCATGGTTGAAGCTGGTCCTTATGAGCTTTTATTGTGGCTCAAGGACGTCCTCCACTGTCACCACCACGGTGGCGGTGGCGGTGGGCAGCTGAGTCATAAAAGGCACCTCATTTTCAGCGGTGACAAGCAGGGTGTGCTTGCTGGATTTCTCGAAGTCCAGAGCCTGGTTTGATGGAAGGAGAAGCACCACAGCACAAGTCAAGCATGTGACAGACAGCTCAGTCTGCAGAAATACAACTTTACTGTTAAAAGTCATCTAATAAACTGGAACAAAATCACAGAATCACACTTGCAGTTTTCCATAAAATGTGATCTGAATTTCATCTCTGGCGTTATCACATTGATTCTCAACTGGTGGGTCATGACCCAAAAGTGAATTGCAGACTTGTTGGACCAGTTGTGAACCACTGCAATAACAGACAAACAAGATGTGAACACGAACTGGGATCAGTCAGAACAGCAGAGAAGAAGCTGCTGCTCTCAAAAGACACAAGGCTGGAACATTTACTTCAGGATGAAACTAAGGGGGTATTCACACCTGCCTTGTTTAGTTCACGTAAAACAAACTCAAATTAATTTCCTCCCCTGGTTTGGACTGTCCAATGGTTGAACCTTCAGCATACATGTTTTTGATAACAAATTCTGGTCCACTTGCTATTGCACATAATGTGAAAGCGAACCACACCAAACGGACTACTGGACCTTCCTGGTGTGAACACCTCCTGAACTTCATTGTTTGGGAAGATTTCTCAGCTGGACCAACATGAACATCGGTGGTGGAGCATGGTGGAGGGAGCATCATTATTGGAGCTTGCTTTGCTGCTTCAGGCCCTGGACCACTGAACATGGACGGGACAATATATACGTAGCTTTGTTTTTTTTTTTGTTATTTTATTTTCTTACTATTATTACTATTATCTTAGCTGTATGTTTTTCTTGTGTGTGTCTCATGTGGAAAGCTGCATATCAGCATCTCTGAGGGGAAACTTGTCTGGGCACAGAGCTCCAGAGGCAATAAAGCTGATTTATGATTCTTGCTATTCACTGCAGGGAAAAAAACCCAAACAAACAGCACCTGAATTAAAAGTAGTACACGCTAATTCTGGGTGAAAATAAGTTAGTTCTAGTGAAATTATCTGTCCATGCAGCAAGATATTTTTAGTTAACAAATAGAAAATCTTGCTTCAAACACTAGAAGTAAAAAAGCCCTGAAACATGTGAAAACACTTAAAATGAGCAAATAATTTTAAATTTTAGGTCCTTGAAAACAAAAAAAGTTATGACAGAAACTTCTAAAATAATAATTTTGCAAAATTTGAGATTGTATGTCAAAAAGTTACAAAATATGCAATTTTAAAGCAAAAAGAAGTCTTGATTTTATGACAGAAAGTTTGCCTAGAAATCCAGACTAACCGCTAGTAGATCTGAATTAACCATTAACTATTGCAGTTATGTGAAATTCAAAATGTTACATCATAAAGTTGTGACTTTATATCCAAATGGTGCGGTTTTGCACAGATCAATATTTTATGATAAATATCAAGTTAAAAAGTTGTAATTTTGCAAAGTTTATGAAGTAAACCGTAGCCATGAAATGATCACAAACATAATAAGCATGAAATAAAGTAGTTTTACAAAATTCACTAATTTTACAGCATAAAGTGGTGATTTTAAGTCCAGAAGGTCATAGTTTAGCAACATTTCTGATTTAGGTCAAAGAGTTATGAAATGAAAAATTTTAGATGAAAAAGTCTCGATTTTAGGACATCGAGATTCAATTTTACGGAATATATGAGACACTAACATGAAGTTGTGATTTTGCGTCTGTGAATTTGAAATTTTTCCAGTATTAAGTTGACAAGTTTGAATTTAGTTAGTTTAATGATTGTTTTTAATTAAAATATTCACAATTTGATGTTTAAAAAGTATTGACAATTTAACTTTTACGACACATGAAAGAAGCTGAATTTTAGATAAATTACATTAAAAAAAAGAATTCCTGCAGCACAGTTTTAATTCTAGAGCCATAGAAAACAGATAAGTCACAGGGATGGTAAATTGATGCTTGTTTCAGCAGTAAATTACTAAATTTATAATTTCCTTGATAATTGGGGCATATTTTTGATAAATCAAAGAGTAGCATAAAGAGCAAAGAGTAGATAAATAATCTCATATTTCCAGATGTAAGATTTCAAATCACAACAGAACAATCTGCAGTGAAGTTCACCAAGATATTTCTGAAGATGTTTAAGCCTGGCGAGATAATGGCTTCAGAAGACCAAAACCTGGCTTTTAGAGGTCCTGTCAGAGTCTAGACCTGAACCAGAATGAGTGTTCACACCAAAAGGTCAAATGTTCCTCCTGAACATGCTGGACCATGTGCTGATCCAGAGAAGCTTTTTCTTGAAGTCATTGTTTCCAAATGAGGTTCAGAAATGGTGTGTTAAAAAAGGAGACTAAATATTATAATTGTTCAAGTCTTATCAGTTTAAACTAATGGTGTTTGTCAGTTTTGTGACTTAGATGGAGACCAGATCAAACTGAAGCAGAAAACCAGTCAATTCTAACAGGTTTACATCCATTTTCTTTTTTCAACCAGATTCTCTCGCTGCAGTACCTGCTGCTCCTCCTACCTTGGCAGTAGAAATGACTCCTTCTTGTTTGTTGGCTCCAGTTTTCACAGAGAAAAGTCCTTCAGGATCTCCACCAATGATGGTGAACTTGGCATTTGAGGCCAGACAATCAGGCTCGTCCCCATCCGTTATGGACAGGGTGGTAACGACAGCATCCAGCTGATTTTCTGCCACTGTTCCATCATACTGGAGGAAGCAGAGTTAAAAGAACCACTTCTAAATGTTCTTTGGAGTTTACAGTCGTCAGATGACCAGCAGCAGCACTCACCACGGGACTGGTGAAGACGGGAGCGTTGTCGTTGCCGTCCGTCACCTTCACGACTACTTTTGCCTTTGCAGACAGCCCACGTCCCTCCATGTCTGCTGCCTTCACGTCCAACGTGTACTCGGGGAATTTCTGTTGGAAGACACAGTTCAACTCAGCAGCAGAAAGCTATTTCACATCTTTGAAAACTACTTTTTATCATTACGTCTTCATATAAATATCAGCATGACAACAAATGTCTGGCAGTTGGGCTCTAATAAGACTGATGTTGTGGAATAAAAACAAACAAACAAACAAAACATATTGTACCTAATGAGTGTGCGTGACTCATTGCTTATAATCATGTCCTTGCAAAAAGTACATTGTTTTTACTTTATTTTAGGATTATTTTACATTCTTTTATTCTTTTTTCTTCTTTTTGATTGTGCCTAACTCATTGCTTATAATTATGTCCTCACAAAAAACAATCCTGCAGGGAGAGATTATATTCAGATAAGCATCATAATGGACATCTGTACTTGTATATCGCTGCTGTTATATCCTAACTTTAAATGAATTTGTGTGTTTTGGGCCAACTATCAGCTGCTTATTTTAATTCTTTGATTCAAATTTTATTCTATTCTATAGTTTATTCTAGTTTAAATTTCATTTTATTCTATTTTGTCTTATTGTGTGTGTTGGCAATGATGCAGCTGAGAGAGCATGATGGAAAACTGGAGCCAGTTCTTCCTGGTTTTCATCTTGAAGTCCAGTTTCACGAGCGTCACCTTTCTGTCCAGCCCATCAGCATCAACTCTGATGACTCCAGTAACGGGGTTGATGGCAAACATGGTGGGACTGGGCTCCTGTGGTTCCTGCTTTTCAATACTGAAGTTAATAATTGCATTGTAAGATTCTGGCTCATCATCATCTGTGGCAAAAACCTGGAGCACCTCAAAACCTGGAGGGAGGAAATTCAGAAAAAGAAAATAATCTTTATAAATGCTTTGTTAAAAAAGTGACTTCACCATTTAAAAAAACAAAAAAAAAAACAGTTTTCTGCCCAAGGTGTTGATAAACTGTGACCATGCTGATAAAAGTAGGCCTCTGTCTACATGCTTTCTTGTTCTTCCAGGTCTGTCGCTGGAGCCGCCCTCAGAGGAGCTCTGCAGCCTGAACACCTTGAACTCTCCTCTGTTATCGTTGCAGAATCTTAATGTTCCTCTTCCCCTGACGCTTCGTGCTCATGCATTTCTTTGTTTATACACGCATATGAAGTTGATAAACTCCTCCTGTATCTTTTTGGAGCTAAAGGAAATGGTCAGTAAGTCCTTGTACAGTAACTCACACTGACTTAATCTTCCATTTGGAAGAGTCTGGTTTGCCTTCCGATTGTTTTATCATTAAATAGAGACATTCAGGCCTTCATGGATAGTGGAGACTTAAACCAGGAATCAGAGTTCTGAGGTCGTACACGCTCATAGACCAAAGTGTACCATGAAAAAAAAAACTCCAGTGAGAAGAAGTGACCTGTAGATGTAAGACAACAGCGATTCTGGAGCTAAAAACTTAAATAAATAGTCAGGGATGAGGTAACAAGAAGAGGTAGCTGGTATGTTTTCAGGAGAAAGGACCGAAGTGCAAGAGACCAGGAAGCAGGAGTATTAGGAAAATAAGAGCTGTCAGGGCAGGTTGAATGTCCAGGACTGGACAGGACAGACATATACCTCCAAAGGCTGACAAGATGCAGGTGAAAACAATTAAAGAAATGGGTCCAAAAGAGTAAGTGAAACAGAACAAAACTTTCAAAATGAAACGGGTACTGATGAAAAGTGGGATACTGTTGGTGAAATAAAGAGAGAAGAAATGAAGGAAAAGCAAGAAACTAGAACTGAGAGGAGGAACTCTGAACGCTGGAACTATGACAAAAAGGTGTGAGTTGGTTGATGTGATGCACACGAGGAAGGTGGATATTCTGTGTTCAGGAGACCAGGAGGAAAGGTAGCATGACTAGAAGCTTAAAAGCAAATTTAAGCTGTTGCATGATGGCGTGGATGAGGACAGAAATGGAGCAGGTGCTATCTTGAAGGTGGAGCTTGTTAAGAATGTTCTGGGGGTGAAAATAGACAGACTGATGAGTCTGAAGCTAGAAACTGAAGGTGTGATGTACACTTTTGTTAGTGCTTATGCCCCAAAAACGTATTCATCATTAATTACAGAAAATAAGAACAACTACAGATTTATTTTCGACGCTGTTGCCAGGCTGACGCAGAGTCACAGTCATGCATTCATCTCATTCAACTGTTGATGAACTTTTTTTTATTAACAAAATAATAAACTAGAAATTAGAGACCAAATTCATATTCTCCAATTATGAGGATTACATTAGACAGCACAGAGATCTCAGAATCGCCTGCATCTACTGGTTCTTATTTAGACCGCTTCTCTCCTGTCGATATTTGTAAATTGTCATGATGGGTTCTGTAATCCCGGATCTTGTCAATGCCAAGAACCAGATATACAGTTTAACAGGATGTTTTAAGATTGCAGTAATTAAGCCTTTACTCAAAAAGACATCTCTCAGTTATTCTACTTTTTTATGTCAGTACTGAATTTCAATCCCAAATTTCCTCAGAAATGTTATATGATTATCTTTGCATGCTCTCATGGTTCAGATTTTGCCTGTGGGCCTTGAGTTTGACAACTCTGCTCAACAGGATCTTACAGAGTGAAAAGATGCCTGAGGAATGGAAGATAGGCATGTTGTGCCAATTTTTAGGAAGAAGGGAGAGGCTGTGTTAACTACAGAGGAATAAAGTTGATACAGTGACGTTATTAGAAATTGTTGTTGAAGCTAGACGAAGAGCAGAAGTGAGCATTTGTGAGCAGCAGTATGGTTTCACCCCCCCCTCCAAAAAAAAAGGATACTACAGATGTAATATTTGCTTTGTGGATGTCAATAGAAAAGTTCAGAGAAGGTCAGAGGGAGCTGTGTTGTGTCTTTGTATACTTTAAGAAAGCAGATGACAGGGTGGTGAGAAAGGAGCTGTGGTGTTGATGAGGAAGTCTGGAGTATCAGAGAAGAGTGTTAGAGTGGTGCAGGACATGTATGAGAGCTGGAAGACAGAGGCAAGTTTTGCTATAGGTGTGACAGAGGAGTTCAAGGTGGGGGTGGGACTGCATCAAGGATCAGCTCTGAGACCCTTCTTGTTGCTATGGTGATGAATGGATGGTTGGTGATGGACAAGCTGACAGACGAGGTTAGACAGGAATCTCCATGGACTATGATGTTTGCAATATGAGGAAAGGTGTAGAAGACGATTGTAAGACCAGCAGTGTTGTATGGTTTAGAAAGCATCGCTCCTCTACCTGCTCACTAAGGAAAAGACAGGTGACAGAGCTGAAGGTAGCAGAGGTTAAAATATTGAGGTTCTCTCTGGGAGTGACGAGATGGGTAGAATCAGGAATCTGTACAACAGAGGGACAGTACCTCTTAGATGTTTTGGAGATAAAGTCAGCGAGGCTAGGCTGAGATGGTTTAGACATGTACAGAGGAGGGATAGTGAATATCTGTAGAAGGATGATGAGGTTGGAACTGCCAGGCAGGAGGTCTACAGGAAGACCAAAGAGGTGATTTATGGATCTAGTGAAAGAGGACATGGAGACGATGGGCCGAACATTTTATTTTATCTGTCCCACGAGAGACTGCAAAGACAGTTGTATACTTATAACAAGAACATTTCTGAATAAATTTCAATGTGACTGAAATTTGGCACTGACATCAAAAAGTGGGATGAGGTGGAGAGCAGCTGGTTTGTGTCATAAAGTCATGATTTAGCAAACCACTGCAAAAAAATAAATAAATAAAAAATCTAACAACAAAAAGTTGCTCATTTTTTTTGATGGAACCTTTGGTCTTTGTAATTTTTACTTTTTTATAACATCATTTTTTGATTTGGGACAAAAGTTGAAATTACACAAAATTTGCAATTTTTATAAATGTTGGAAAAAGTTATCTTCCAACAACAACAAAAAAATCATTTAAAAAGTCACAAGTTTATGGCATGTGTACAGACCGCTGAGGGGTCATAAGAAATATTTTTATAATGAATCACAAAACCTGCACTCGATTTGTGAAAACGTTCTCTAGTATTACTAAATCGCGCACTCATTTAAGTAAAATGTTCCCTCATTTTAGTAGATCATACACTTGTTTGTGGACTTGTGGACTCATTTTGCAAAACCGTGAGCTTGTTTTTTGTTTTTTTTTAAAAAAAAAAACGTGTTCTTGATTTACTTAATCAAGTGCTCTTTTTGGGTAATAGTTTTCTGAAGTTAGCTTATGATTCACCAGAAGATTAAAGGGCTATTCAACCACCTTTTAGAGCAATACGACTGTTTAATAACAGTTTAATTATTGGTACCCAGAGTAAACCTATGCAGACACAGGGAGAACATGCAAACTCCACACAGAAAGACCAGGTGAACCAAGATCCAACTGAACCATCTTGCTGTGTAGTGTCAGTGTCAATCAACATTAATATGGAAGACCCAACATCATCATGGTGGGACTCAACATCACCATGGTCATCACCAATGCACCAACAGATGATCTTGGTGAAAAGCTAAAACGGACATTAATAAAGATGCCACATAAGGTTATAAAAGACACTGGCAAGGAAAAAAGGGGAGAACATTCAGAGCCTATTAGGTCTGTTTTACAAAAACTGAGAGGCTGCAGTCACAGCACCAAGGCAAACCATCATAGAGGTGTTAGAGGTCACACTGGAGATGTAATGTGGAGGCAGCATGAATACAGAAATGTCACAAGACCTGTTAAGACCAACAAACCTGTCTCCATGGCTTTCAGCAAAGTTTTGTTGCTCACTGTTTAATTTCAGGGCTCATATAAGGCCCAAGATGCGAGTGAAACATACTAACCACATTGATCTGCTCAAAGGAATGGATGAATGGGATGAATGAATGGAACAAACATTTTTAAACTTAATTACTTTACCTATGGGTGAGGCCTCAGCAACTTCTCCACTGAAGCTGGATTCATTAAAAACAGGGTTGTTGTCATTTTGGTCTATCACATTGATTGTTATTTCCAAGGTTTCCTTTTCAGTTTCAGCACCGTCTTCAAAAGCATGTGCAGAAATCTGAAGAAAGACACAGTTGTGTTTTATAAACCAGTCTAACCAATGACAATTCCTTCATTTCACATCACAGCTGTATGAACACCAGTAAGAAGATGCACGTCCATTAAGATGAGGCTCACTATGTAGCTGCTCTGCTTCTCTCTGTCGAGTGCTTGAGTGACATACAGATCACCAGTGCTCTTGTCCATGGTGAAGAGGCCAGTGGGATGCTGGTCAGCTCCTGGACCAGTGATGCTGTAGACGATGTTTTTACTATCTTTACCAAAGCGGATCTGGAAAGCACATAGCAGGACTGAGTTAAACTGTTCTTACGTGCAGTAAAACTGGCTGGCTTCAGTAGCCACTTTTGTTTAATGTAAATGTAAGAGACAGGGAAAGAGCAGCCTGGCAACAACTTACCAGGAAACAGCCTTGTACTTTTTTTTATGTCTCTGAAACTGAACTGAAGAATGCAGTCCAGCATTACACTCAAGATGGATTTCACTACTTTTTACCTGAGAGATCTTTTGGGGAAAGGGTCCTCTGGAATTCTCAACAATATGGAGTGGAGGAACAATCCAGTCTCTCTTCCTCCTCCTCAGTCCTTCACCAGAGTTGTGGAAATGCAGGACGAGCAACTGAGGGTCAGTTTCAGTCTAGAATCATTCAAACATGAGAAAGCTTCATATTTTCAAACCATCAAAGGAGTTTGTCTGCTGGTTCACATGCTACGTGCTGCATCTCCAGACCTACCTCTCTGGTAGCTGAGGGCTCCACTCTGTTGAGGAGGTCCTGGGACTGGAGGTTTCCATGATAGTGCAGCACCATGGCAGGAACTGTCATTCTGCGACCTTGGGAGTCCCAGGAGTGGATGAAGAAGACCCGGTGTCCCTTATGAAGAACAAGCTCTCTTTTCACCTGGAGGAAGAGAACAACAAACACTCATCAGCTGAAGTCCAGGAAGGTCTGGATCCAAAACAACTTTCTAGATTTAATCTGAAATGCTGAGATGCTGGTGATATTGTTTGGAAGGAAATGATGGAGCATGAATAGGGATGGGAATGGTTCTTGTTGAGAATCGTGACGTGGTTCAGTTGTGGTTCAAAGTATTTCAATTCCATGGAATTGTTTGTCAAATTTGTAAACAATTCCCTTATCGATTCCAGTGGGCGAGAATGACGTCCAACATAGCCAGCAGTCAACCATAGGACAGCTTCAAACCTGTCCTATGGGACAATAAAAGAGTCATAATAGTGAAGAAACTCGTCTCCGTTTAATCACGAACTTCCCTTCTTACAGTCTCCAGCAGGATGAATACAACCCAGTTGGGGCAAACATGGCTACCACAACAGAGCCTCAACTTTCAAAATAAGAGCACACAACATAACTGGAACTCCCCCACTTACAATAGCAAACATGATGACCAAGTGGTACAAACACTTGAAAGTCTGGTTACACTTCACTGAAAAGACGACAACAGGGTAACTTGCAAAGTGGATATTTCACCAAGGGGAGGAAATACTACTAACAAGCAGAAACAATTGTTACAGCATGCAGGAAGTATTAATGAATGTGGCGTTTTCTATCTGCTCCGGACTAACGTTAGTGATTCTCAACCCAGCAGCAACATTAGCATGTCCTCGTCTAATAATACTGCAGGTAAGTAACTAAGAAACACCCATCATGTTAGCATCATTTGCCTCATTGTCAAACCTGCTATCAGTAACACTTAACACTTAAGATGACAACCATGAGAGACAGAGTCTGACTGGCTCAGAGCCAGATGTTAATTCTTCATAGTTGATGGCTGCAGATTTGCACAATGCACAGTTTCATTGGATAGAAGAATATTTATTTTATTATTAAAATGTTATTTTAGTGATGCTAATTGGCCTGTTGTCCTTTTTTTCCAACTGAGAATCAATAAGGGAATCGATAAAGAAGCAGAATCGAAAATGGAATTGGAATCATACCAATCTTATCAATTTCCATCCCTAAGCATGAAGGCAGGAAGTCAGGCCTACATGGAAACCTGAAATCCTGATCAATTGGTTTTCTGATGGAACAACTCTGACTCCATATCCCAGCAGACACTGTAGTTCAGACTCCAAGAAACCCCGCAAAAAGTCCTGAACCTACTGACACTGGGGATCACATCTGGATCCACATCACAGCAGCTGGATGTAGAAACAGAAACTTCACTTATCTGGACACAATCTGGATCCCTGGTATTAAGTTTGAGGAAAAATTTTGAAGGAGTGTTATTTTCCTCAAACTCCAGAGACAACACTGATGAAAACAAATACTTTAAAACATTATTTAAACTAGCCCAAAACCAGTTAAAACCACTATACTAGGGTGTGCTGAACTTTTCACCCTTAAAACACAATTTTTTGTTGTAAAATGTTGAATTTCAAATACATGAAAACGTAAATACAAAAAGTTTTGCAAAATGTTTTTTTCTTTATAGAAACTTCTATCATATTTCAAACTTTGCAGGTTCAATATTTTTTATTCCAATCACAATATTTTTGTCACAAAATCACAACATCCACAATAGTTGCACATTTTTTATTAACATTTACAATTTCTTTGTTGTCGCAAAATATTAGCTTTGACAAAAATGAGCAACTTTTCGTTCTAGACTTTTAACTTGTGGATCTGCCTGCTTTGCTGTAAAAAATATTAATTTCTGTTGTAAAGTCGCAACGTTTTCAAAAGGTTTGACTTTTGACATAAGATTTCAGCATTTCGTCGTAAACTCACTCCTTTCCTGACCACAGTAATTCCAGTTTGTCACATCAACACGAAATCAAGCGGACATTTTGAAACCGCTTAAAACTTTCTTCTTGAAATTTTTGTCATAAGTTTATTATTCCCCTCACTAACAATTAATGTCTTTAGAGGCACACTGGCCCATGCAGGTAGGGGCAAGTGAATAATATGACTGCAAGGCCTGAAGGAGAGACCACATGACAAAGTTTAAGACAAAGGACTTTCTCATGTGGAGTATGAGGAAGAGAAGCATCCAGGAAACAAATTTGTGATGCCTTCTCTGAACACTGGATGGAATTATCTCCCTTAAACTGGCAATCGCCCAGGTGACCACATTTCTCACTTAAGTATCAAACACAATGACCACTTTATCTGACACAGAAGAACTCCACAAGATCTTGGAGGGACCAATTAATAAAGAACTTAGACAACATGAGCAAAAATGTGTGGTGAAACAGAAGAGACAGTCCTTATCATTAATACTAGAGATAATATGGGATACACAAGTCTTGCAAAAATGGTATTCACTGGGTGGCAGCATACTATAGGGCGTTGTGGACAACTAAACATCTAGTTTTGAACTGGACTAGCGAACTTCACTGGCCACTAGAAGTAAAACCAGAAGTTTAAGCATCTGCTAAGCCCCGAGTGAATGGTTCTTAATGAGGACAGTTAAACATGTCCTCTGGATGGACTGCAGGTCCCAGAGTCCAGACAAGTGTGATGGCAGTGGGAGGTGGAGTTATGCCAGAACTGAAGATGGAGCAGCATATCAAACATTTTCCCTCGTATGTACTGTTGAATCATTGTAACTTAAAATTAGCATTTGAGGTGTTGATGTTGCGAAACTTACAATCAATGTGCCGTCTGCCTGGACCATGAAATGGTCATCGCTACTGCTGAAAAGAAATCCTGTGCGGTCAGTGCAGTCAGTGAAGTTCACTGGGATTGAGAAAAAAAACATAATTTCCATTTCAAATGTAGAAAACACCCATCTGAGTGAAACATTTTACACAGAAGGACTGTCATCTCCAGATTTCTGGACACTTCTCACCTTTTCCCAGTCTTGTTCCCCATCTCAGCTGGCCTGAGGTCACTGGGAAAACCATAATCTTTGAATCAAATCCTGGTTCACACCCCGGCTCCTCAGGAATCATGAAACGTGAAGCCTGCGAGGAAAGAAACTGTCTTTGATTTTGGATGAATGAGGCCATGTTGTCCCAGAGTGCTTACCAGTTAGCAGTCAAAGCAGAAGACAGCAAGAAATAAGGCCGACTTTGGTTGCTGGAATTCATGCAGTTCAGTGGAAAATGTATTTATTATCAGGCTCTGTTTTTTCTTTTTTGAACGCCTTTTATCAGTACACTCTTAGAAACAAAAGTTCTAAGTAGAAGCATATAAGGTTCTTCGGCTTGTCCTCATAGGAGAACCCTTTTTGGCTCCAGGTAGAACCTTTTATAAAGGTTCCACATGGAACCCTTTTGGAGGGTTCTACCTACAACCCAACATAACGGGTTATACCGAGAACTGTGTGTGTAAGGTTCCACCCAGAGACCCCCATGAGAGGTTCTACAAAGAACCCGCACAGGGAGTTCCACTAAGAACCCTTTCATTTTTCAAGGGTTTCTTCTAGAACTCA
>JBAMYA010043523.1:0-13291 GCA_037176975.1 Arrhamphus sclerolepis | reverse complement strand
TGCCTTTCGCCCGAAGTGAGCTGGGATAGGCTCCAGCAGACCCCCGTGACCCTGAACAGGAAATAGCGGGTATAGATCATGGATGGATGGATATTTTAATTAGTTTTTCATTTTCTGCGATGGACTGGCGACGATGATTTAGGCCCTTTGCTATATTATGTGATGCATTGCAATGCCAGCAGCATCAAACACAAAATGATCACCTGTAAGTGCCATAAAGGGAGGCAGTGGCAGTAATTGGAATTTAGGGCCCAAACTCAAACCCTGAACGCTGCAGCACTAGCGCCTAGAAATGACTTGTTGTAAATAGGCGCTATATAAATGAATTGAATTGAATTGCAGCACTCACATGAGACAATAGTGTTGACACAGAGCAGTCTAGTTCCAAGGATTCTTGCCGTTCATACCATTTCTGAAAGTTATGTGGAGCTAAACTTTGTGTTAGTCTAATGCGAAATGATTTACTTCCTCCAAATTTGAACCGTCCTTAACTGAGCCACGTAAACACTCCAAACCACTTCACACAACAGCACAACTCCTCATTAAGCCTGAGTGGGGGGTGTTTTATCCTTTATAAAAGAATACAGATCTTCCCCCATGTTGCTGCCAGACTGGTGCATGCTGCCTCTGTGGTACATTGCCTTGTAAGAAACTCTGAAATGTGAACAGAACTTTTCATTCATCGGAGGTACACATTAGTTGGTAAATGTAAAGATGCGCTCCAGACATGATGTCATGACTGCAGTACATGTGACATGTGGTAGTTAGCTTTTGTTTTCAATCACTATGTTTTTTATAAAACTAAATTGGGCAGTTTTGTAGGCATTTTTAACAAGCTTTACATGGTTTTTAGGCGACAAACCCTCAGCTGGACCTGGCATCACTGATACCAAGCACTTTGTGAGAAAGCACCACAGATGTCAGTGCTGACTAGGTGGAATATATCCTTTCAGGATCCGAGGCATAAACATGAGGCTCAAGAGTGATGAAGTAAATCTAGCAGTCATGGGAAAATAAATGTGATCTGCTTCAAAGCAGCTACAGGGATGTGTAAGAGATGGGAACAAATCATTCACCTTAAGCTGAGCTACTGCTGTCGTGCAGCTAACTTTACAACAACCAACAAAAGTATATTCTTACCACTTCACTAAAGATCAATCATGCACATTTCTCCACTGTATAAAACTTCTGTGTGTGTGTTAAACTAACACCTTTCAGACTACATTTAACATAGCATTTCATTACTGCTCATGCAAAAGCAAAATAAACAAGAGTTGTGAACACAGACTGTACGATAAGAACTGGACAGTTCCCCTGTGATGTCATCCATAGGTACTGAGGGGCACCATGTTGTAAATTGGTGGAACAAGCCAGACTGGGACGCTTGCTGGAACGCGGCGACTTTTTTTCACAGTTAACTATTACTTTACTACAGCAATTTCAAATGAATCAAAAGTAATTACATTCAATTATCATATGATATCACTTGTATATAAATCGATCGCTTTCTCTTGAATCAGATCAAGTCAAAATTGTATCGTGGCAGACTTTGTGATATTAGCAAACCTGTCACCTAGTTAATTGCTGTGGTATTTTATCGTGATGAAGCTTGTGATTTACTGCTCGGTTCTCTGCCGACTTCCAGCCAAACGCTACAAAACTGACAGGACGCCGCCTGACTGTGCAGGTGGATTAATGACCCACAGTGAGAAAAGCAACTCAGGACATTTTGAAGACAAAGAAATTAAATATTCTGCAATGGCCAATATCTTGACACAGAGCCTGTTTTTCAGTTACTGAAGACTAAACTTAAGGCAGAAACGTCCACAAGCAAGCAGCAACTAAAGGTGGTTACGGTGAAGCTCTGGCAGTTTCTTCCCAGGAGATCTCCATGAGCACTCGTGGATAAAAATCCTTTTTGGTCAAAGTATTTAAAAAAAAAAAAAAACGTGGTTATGCTTTATTCATGCCGATGGGGAATTCGCAATATTCACAGCTTTATCACTTTGTCCAAATACCTAAATGGTTGACCTTTCTAAATGATAAATGCCATATTTTTGCAAAAAAAAGTCTGCACTTCCAACTCTATTGAGCTAACGTATAAAGGCAAAAATCATTAGAAAAAAAACTGTACTTTTCAAATATTTCTGAACGCAAGTGTACTAATGGGAAAATGTGGCTACTGCATGTTAACCGCATCATCAGTGGTGATGCTGAGGAGAATCTGACATCACACCAGTGCCCACACATGAAGACTGTATGAGACAGTACATGAGCCAAATGAGCAGCAGCTGCAGTCCAGACCGGGTGCTCGTTTAAGAGCACCGTACCTTATAGATGGTTTCATATTAATCTGTCATTCATTTGGAAATAGCGACATCTCTGCTACAAGGAAGCTAGTTGAATAAATAATTTTTAAAAAAGAAAGAAAAGGAAACAAACCAAAGGATTTTTTCCCCTTAAAATTTATTAAGTTAGACATCTTTTTCAAAGAAAACAGGTAACTGTTGTCATTGGTTTAAAGTCCTGACAGTGCAGTCGTTCTCAAACTTGTTTTTCTGGGCCCAAAAAAGTATTGTTCACACTCTACAATTAATCACCGATAATAACAGAGCAAGCAATTAACAGAGAGCTCCAAGTTGAATTTTTGAGATTATTAAAGAAAAAAATAATAAAGGTCAGCATGAAAGCATTAGCAACCCCTTTTTTTCCCCCAAATAAATATCAATTCAACTTAATTTCAGCAAATTTCATGGTGATTTTCCCTGGTCTCATGAAGCGCCCCTCCAGTTTGAAAACAACTTAGATCAGTGACAATTTCTCATCTACAAAGTTCCAAGAGGTGGCGTGTTGAGGGTAGACTGAGACTGAATGTTTTGCAGACTGCAGCAGCAACAAGTTGGAGGTGTTACAGGAAGATCCTGGGTTTGTGTTCGTCACTTTTTGTTGGGCTGGGCTGCAATGTACAGAGCCACCAGGCAGTAGACGACACCTCCGACTGTGAGAGCCATGGTGGTGCGATAGAGTAGCCTGTCAGGGTACCCGCGCTTTAGATGAACAGGGACTCCGTCTGATGTCTGAGAAAGGAGGACACAGGAAAGGAGCAGGTGGGAAAGGGGAGAAGAAAAAAAAAAGAGGTGGAGATTGAGAAAATAAATGTGTGAAGGCGAAGCAAAGAGAACAGATTTGGGGGACCTAGCAACATTTGCTGCTCGTTAGCATATTACATTTCTCTACAACAATTCAAGGTCCCATTTTCACTATTTAAACAAGAAATCTATTATTATTCTGTTTGTACATACAGATTTTTCTGAATGAAAAATAGCTGTGAAAGGCTTGAATAGAAAAACTGAAATGACATTTTAATTATACAGAAGTGTTTTCTCCCATATGCAATTAACCCCCCCTCCCAAATTCCAGAAAAAAAAGAGCTTTCTTTCAATATGATTGATTGATTTACCCAACTGCTGCCTCCTTTTATTATTTTGGTTATAGCCTTTGAAGCAATAAATACTGTTGGGTTGAATGGGGGGGCAGCAGAAGGCAGTTCAAACACAGAGTCAAATAAATATTACTCATCTGGAAAAAAACAAAACTTCTCTGCTTTACTGAAAAAAAGCTGCTTTTTGTGAACTTTCATCCTCAATACTTTAAATTTATTCAAATTTAAAGGTTATGATGACATAAAATCATTAATGTGTGTGTATGTATACACAAATATATATATATATATATATATGTATACTTATATGTGTGTGTTATTCATTACATATAGTTAATTACGTTATAACTGGTCCTTGTTACAAGTGGCATCTTTTTCCAGTCTTTTATTACCTGGAATAACCTCTGGAAGTCAGGAACCTTGTTTGCTCCCATGTACTCCACCACGGTCCCTGATTCTGTCATCACCTTGGTGGGGCTGGCAAAGATCATGGTTGGGGACTCTGCAGGAACACTCGGCTTCAGACCCTGGACAGAAACAGGACTGGTTACGGTCAAGCACAACTTGATTTCTAGACGTTCACAAGATAAAATACTATTCGAATGGCTGCTGAAACTATTCCTGCTTAAATTTGTTGCAAACCTTAAGCAGCATTCACTGTGAACATTAACACGATTTTGTCCCACTTCTGTTTTAATATTTCCTACTTACATAAACCCACTGCATCTCCACACCCACTCAGTCCAGCCATGTGGGCACAAGACCTTGACAGAGTGAATGAGGATAAAAGTCTAAAAATATTAGCGCAACAAAGAGATTTATTGGACAAATAAAGCAAAGCCAGCAAACAACAGCATTGTTATGCACCTTGAGTTAAGAATCTAATACCAGAATACAGTATTTAATCTTGCTTTTTCCAGCTGGCTGCATTTCAGTGCCCTCTCCATCCAATTCAAAGTTTAGGAGCTGATATGGATTTCCATTTAAAAATAATAAAATGCTTTTTGTTTTTCTTTTTTTGTGAAACAGTGAAAGCCAAAAACTATTACAAGACAAGTCCAGAGCAAGTGTTAGACGGTTACAGCATTTGTAGCAACATCCTGAGATTTTTGACAATAGTAACGGAAAAGACTTGAATGCCAGTGAATCTCTTCATTATTGATCTTCTGCAAGCAGAAGGGAAAAAAAGCTCAATATTCATTTGGTAGGCTCATCCCTTGTGAATAAAACCCAGTGATTACATGCCTGCTTCATTGATCAAACCTTGCAAGTTCCAGATCCACTGTGAAACTGTTTAAGCGTCTGCTTAATTTATTGAGGGAAGCATCACGCAGCACATCAACACCATTAAACCACATTGTTGTGTGTCCCTTTCATAAAGTGCCCGTCACCCCTGATAACCATAGTCCAAGGTTTATAGGAACCAATCCTACCGAGAAAAATAGAGTCCAAAAAGAACACTGGTGCTTATTTTCAACGTTTTGTAGTACATGTTTTATTCACACAGCTCTTCTGCTGTTCAGTTTTTCATTCTGCGTACTAAAATTAAATAAACTATAGGAACATTGTTATCTAAATTAAGTTATCTCAATGTTGCTGGGGCTCCCACTACCTTGTGTGGAGGCAGATATAGTGGGAGGGGGGTAAATTAAATCTGACAAAGTATAAACATGTGGAGGCGCTGAAAACAGATTATTTTTACTTAGCACTTAAGGCAGGCCTTTACTCAGTGTGTTCATAGCAGAAGCTCATCTTAGTGGATTAACACTAAAAATATGAATAAGATTTAGTACATAATTTACAGCTCTTATTTTATAATGCTGATCAAAATGTAAGAAAACAAAATACTGCATTCATGTGTCTGGAGGAGAATGTGTGCTAGCAGAACAACACTAAAAGGACAGATGGAGCTCCAGAATGAACCCCCACCAAGACTAAACTGTCTAGTTTTGGGTTGAACTAGCCTGCCCAGCCATTATAATTATTTTCCTCGCCATGCAAAAAGTTTTCTCCATTACTAGTAGACAGGTAGTTCTGTCTTTTAATCAGCATTCAAGAAAGAAGACATATTACAGACATCAGTCTCCATGAAAGTTTCAGAGAAAAGAGGTAGATGAGTGTTCTTGAATCTTATATAGTGTACACTCCTAAATGTCTTTGTTTTTACGGTGCCCATCACCCTATAATATACACATACTTGTGAATTAGTGAATTTAAATATAACCTTGTAACCTAGACCTGTAGCTGCCTCCTGCTCCCTCTCTGCTGTGCTTCAGCTCTGCCTTCAAAGTCTCAATCTAAACATTCAGAATCCTCAATATTTAATAGATTTATTCAAAAAAGAAATGTTTCTCTCCTTGTGGTTTATGAATTCATAGAGAATTCTCTCAATCAGCATCACACTGGGGAGGCTTTGGTAAAGTGTTCATCTCAGCATATAACAATACTCTGCAGAAGCAGCCAATGAAATAAGAATGTTTTGAAGTTTTAGTCTTGTGAAGTTGTTTAGGCTTTTAATCAGCCAACTTACCTGAGGCAACAGGGAGAAAAAAAAAATTGTCTTCAAGAATTAATATATTGATTGGTGAACATATGGGGCAGATCTGAAGTGAAATGATGAACATATTTTTGTTTAGTTTTTTCCAGGAAGGATTCAGTGGATGGGGATTTCAGGGTCCCTCTAATAAACACCATGGGGTTAAATGATGGCTTCATCGATATAAATCCAACCCTTCAAACAGTTAAAAACAACAATGCTTCAGCTGAACAGGATAAATTTTGTAGGGCCATCATTCCCATATTTGATCAGTGAATTATCTCAGTATTGACATAATTCACTGATGGATCATTCCCATCTTTAGTTATTTGTAGCTGCTGCCGTTGGTATTTAAAAATAATGCAATTGGAGATTGCAGTCAATGATGACATGCTTGTTTAGTGGAAGGTCAGATCTGATCACTCAAGGTGCATTTGGATACACATTTTAGGGCCAGATGTGAATACACACAGTAAGCACTGGCCTCTGTTTATTGGATTTTTGAGGATGCATGTAAATGTAAGGTCTGAGTGGGGCCTGTGAGTTAAAAGAATACACAGACTGTAGACTAACATAACAGCCCTGCGGTTACTGTAATCTATAAAAACTGTTCTAGACATGTATTTATACCCACTGTAATATCATTTTGGAGGACACTGCTCCTGTTGCTTATATGCTTCATTGCATTATACATGAGAGCCATTTTGTTATTTCAAATTACTGCAACGTCATAACAGTAAATCATGTGTAAGTAAGAAGCAATAAAATTTAACAAGACTTTATTAAGACTTTTGAAACACCTGTGTCCACGAGTGTTGTTGCGGGTGAATTGTATTATATACAACAAATAGAAGCACCTGGTTCGCAAGATTTGTGGTTGTAATCAAATGGAAAGTCTACTGAAGTAGCCTTGCTGGTAAGCTGTGAAAGTATTAGATCAATGTTTATCATGTTATCTTGACCACCTGCTGCTGTTTGATTACCAGCTGATGGAGACTGAATGCTGTACACAGATGCCTCCTGTGCTGTTCATAATCAGGTTTTTTACTCAGTTACTTGAACACAAAAACTGGCCCGCTGGAAGGCCTGTACTGAATATAGAAGACTACACTGAGTAGACAAATTTGTTTTTATTGCTTGTGCAGATGACTAATGTGTACACTTCAGGGTAGTTTAACAATAAAACATGCACATCATAAGCATAATTAGTTTTATATGTAGACTCTTGGAAAAAAAAAAAAAATCAAACACATGAAGGGGGAAAGTAACTATTATAAAATGCTGTACTAACAGGATTTTTTTATAACTTGGTAGATGCAAAAATCTAAAAGCTCAAATAAAATTATCTTTTTTACAAAAAAAAAGAAAGAAAAAAAATCAGTTCTCAATTTGAACAGCTCTCATTAATAAAGGTGACTGAAACAAACTTTTGGCCATTGTCTAAAGATTGTGCAGTCTAGGGATAAAAAATGATTACAGAATGAAATATTTCTCACACTTGTAAATGATTCCACCACTGGCCAAACCAAAAACAAACAGACCCACTGGCCTTTTAGAGGATGGAGTGAGCAGAGCAAATGAGTGTCAATCGTTCTGACTCCATTGCTGCAGCAGTGATATAATGATGGTAGCAGTGCTGCATAATCGACCCGACCTGATCAGCCACATGTAGCTATTATTAGTCAGGATAAACAAATCCGCCTAGTCCTCCTGTAAATCACTGTTCAGGTAACTGATTCTCTCATAATGGAAAAGAACAAGAGATTCTGACTGGAGGACATGATACATTTGTTTTCACTGTTCTCAGCTTTGTTTAATCAAACAGTTTCTTATCCTTATTCTGTATTTTCATTAAATTCACTCATTTTGAAAAATTATCCTGAGTTTTTTCTTTTCTTTTAAAATTTAATGGGAATAGTATTTATCAGTTTTATGTAGTAAAATAGAAGAATGAATGGACAATTAATGGAATTAATGCTGAACTAAATGGGCTACTCTTTAGTTAAAAAGTATAAGTGAATCAAATAGTATATTGTCTTCTTTTAAAATAACAATTTTATAGTAGGGTTGGGGTGTGTTGTTTTTCATCCCTTTATTGTCTCTATATTTATTTAATTTCACTCTGTGAAACACTTTATGCTACATAATAGGTATGAAAAGTACAACAAAAACAATATTTGATTGATAGGAAAAAGCTAAGCATCATTTTGACCAAAGGTGACAAAAAGACATTTTTTCGTAAAAGAGGAACAGATGAGCCTCAACAAAAGAATCAATCTGGATAACAGACATGCACAGACTTACTGGCAATGATTCTTCATCGGATCAGTTATGAGTTTGATGGCAAAAAGAAAAGACAGCAGTTTAGGCAATATGTAAGGTATAACTTCCTCTAGATTTAACTTTATTTTAGAAGCAGCAATACCAAGATAACACAGAAGAAATTGGCTCTGGAAAACCAATCAGGGAAACACAGCACAACAACCAGATCAGTATCAGGAGAAGAAACTCAAAAGTGGTGTGTAGTGGCATAAGAACGGAAATCAATCCCTGTTAGTTCTGCAATGAAAATCGTGTTGATCCAAGCTGTCATTAGCAATTCTGCAACCATCTTGGTACTTAAATAGGACCAAGGACACTCCTGTACGAGTCATCGAGAAAAGCCCACCTCTGCGCTGCTGGGGTTGGTATGTTACGTTCTGTACCAGTGAAAATGGTTGTGAGTGGGAGAGGTACCAGATTCAGGACTTTGACTGGCAAGGGTCAGGTCAACACACGTAAACGGCAAAGCTATACTAAAGACGCACACACACACACACACACACTGTTCACAGCTGATTATGGTTCTTAGAAAGAAAACTGTCATCTCTACTGAAAATGACTATTAAGTTCATGAAGGACATATTGATGGATTTTAACTGTTTTGGGATACGTGATACAAAAAAGCACTGTAGAAAATATAAAACAAACTCCTCATAGACTACTTTCGGTCAATTTACAGAGGAGGTGGGAAAAAACAACCAAAGAGTCGAAATTCAGACGAAAATAACACGCTGTCCTACACACAGGTTCTGTCATATAACAGCCACAGTAAGAAACACGCTCACCAGGAACGTCTTAAAACAATTGAAAACAACATTATTTAAATAAGTTTGCGCACGATGCTCTTTCGTTTACGTCACGACACAGAACGGTTCGTCTTCTTGTAAACATCAAGGTCATCCCGGCGGTTACCGAGGCGCCGAGAAGCCAAGTCGCCTCGCGTACGACTCACCTGCGGGTTGTAGGCGGCTGCGGGAGCAGCACCCGCCAGTTTCTGGGTGAAACCGCTGAATTTGTAGTACATTTTGGAGCTGAAGGACAGAAGAAGGAGCCGCGTCCACTCCACTTCACCCGCTAAAAAGACCGTCGTCGACGCTGAGTGACGTATGAGTCAGCCGGCTTCACGCTGCCTGATTAAAAATAGAGCGGCGGTCTAAAGATGACTCGTGACGAGGGTTAAATGCCTTCCTTTTCAACACCATTTGAAATCTCAATAATTATTAAAATAACCATTAAAGGTAAATACGTAGAATAGATGCAGGGACAACTACAGGAGACATAAATGAAGCACGAATGTCGGGTTTGGGAGTGGGGGTGTGCGACAAACCACGCGACACCAACCGTTTTACAGATTGATATTTTTAAAATATAATAAAGGTGTAGTTCTATACTTTTAGTTGACAGTAAAGTCTTGTATTTTTCTCTTAGTGGATTTCACAGAATTACCCGAAATTAAAAATGTTTCAGAGAGAGCCTCCCATGTCCAGTGGAAGTTAAGAACATTTTGCTATATTCATGCACTTTCATTTATAATTACACAAACTGCCCCATCTGAAAATTAATAAATCTCATTCATGTGCAGTAAACTCAAGTCTGGCAGCCTGGTGGAAAGCAAATAAAGTAACACAATCCTCTTTAACAGTTTAAATAGGCTACACCTCAATATGACAAAATCCAGATTTTCAGATACAAAAGAACCCCATCCACTTTCCTTCACTTTCTAACACAAAGATATCACTCACGTGCATCATTTATTTATTAATAACCAGTTTCCTTCAATGCATTAGTCAAGTTTGCTATTGAGGAAGATCAATTCCTTCATTACCAACAATAAATCTGTAATTAATAAAAGATAAACATATGTGATAACTCACTGCAGCACTGAGCCTGAAACTGGACACATTATCAAGCGTAAAATACAGATGTGACATATATCTATGTATTATAGAATCCACCACTTCATATGAACTTTGTTGGGTTACTCACTTATAAATAAATGAATTTTGTAGTAACTGAAAGCTGCCAAATAGCTTCTTTCTTAACAAGTTGCAGTGCATTTTTCCATAATGTCCAGAGGCAGAGCATTAATTGGCTAAGGATGAACCCTCCATGCAATGGTGGGTCATGGCTCTGCATTTTGTTCCAACTTCACACAGAGAAGTTTGAGTAGCCTATATAGTTGTCTTGCAGCAAAATTGTAAAAAACGTGGGTCTTTCAACATCTGATATGCATGACTTTGTGAGAGTATTTGTGGAGTGCAGGAAATTCTTAGTGTCTAAAGGTCAAGGTGGAAAACTATGGATCTAACCTTTCAAGCCCACAATGTGTGCTAACGATAATGCAATCCCTGATCAGTATAGTCACATGAGCTCTTAAGTACCTTGGAAAACCAATGTCGCTCAGCACAGTCCGCTACACCATCCATGAATGTAACCTGAAGCTACATTTTACAACTCAATGAGGAATCCATTTATTGATTCTGTGCATAAAATAGTGCCAAGTTCTCAGTGTATATAGGGCCATCTAATACAAACAGAAAGACAGTGATCTCATGTCCTGCGTCCATTTTCCTGATCACTTTTTGGAAAAATGGATGCCAGGCTTTACATACCAAATAATAGACTATCCAGCCTGTTTTCTGTGTAAGGTTCAAACCCAGTGTCTGTAGTGATAATGGGGACTTGAGTCTGTGTGAAGGTACTAGTGATGCAGAAGAATACATTTGAAATTTTGGAGTTATAGCTATCATCCTCCCTGTTGGAATGAAACGTTACCAGTGCGGCATAATTTCAAGAGGTCTATTGTTACTTCAGCCGGACAATGTCAGACCTCATTCTGGATGAAGAATCCAAGAGCATGGCATCAAGGATGCAGAGTGTGTGTGCTTGACTGGTCTACCACATGGCCGACATCTGCCTCTGAAAATATCCACTGAAAATGTTATGAGCATCATGAAATGAGGAAGCAGATAGCGACCACAGACTGCAGATTAGCTCAGTTTTTGAATTGTAATTCTTAAATCGACGGAGATCATCTCTTTTATGGTTCTAATGCAAAAGCAGGATAATGGAGAATTTTGAATTTAATATCAACACACTGTATTATAACTATCAGTTTGTTAGCATGTCCTAATAAACTAACCACAGTCCCTCAGAGCTGTTTGCTTGGCGAACCTATCTCAATGTTATCTTGCTGGCTTCAATAAAGATAAGTCACACGGACAAAAAAACAGATAGAAAAACTGACCACAATTATGTTTTCTCCATTTTCGGCTGCCAGAAAAACACACCGGTGCAGCCCGGCAGACTAAGAAGAGACTCTGTGCCATCTGTAGCCATTAATGGCTCATTCAACCTGAATGAAAGCAAACATGTTTTTCTACTAATAAAAAATATATATAAGAATATTACGTCACAGTTTTGCCAGTAGGCTAGATATGTCTATATCTTACACTGGGGGACTAAAAGGGTAGCATTCATATTCTTGCAAAGATTTTAGAAACTTGGACAATAGCACGAAGCAGAAGTGAGGTGGGATTTCTTTTTGGGAAAAACACCTTATAACATGGCTGAGCTAGTTTTCTCTTATCACCTGTTAGTTAAGTTTTATTTACAGTTGCAACCAGAGCTATAGTATGTAGTTAAGAAAAAGATCGTCCATGTCTACTGGTAAATTTGAGGAAATTTTTTTCCTTTAGAATTCGGAATTAGGTCAGTTGATTTTTGAGATAATTTTATTAAGATTTTTTTTTACTTTATTAAAAGTCAGAAGTTTACATTTATTTGAATAATATTTGGTAAAATTGCCTTTACGCTCTTTAAAGGCAAGTCCTTCTTTTTGATGACTACTCCCTCACTTTGCTGCTCTTAAACAACTTTGCGATGTTTACATGACCCATCCAGGTCCGAGCTCTAACATCTTTTTTTCAGCCTTTCAGTCAACCCGTCCCACTGATCCATAGCCACCTGATGCACAGCCACAGCCACCTTTAAAGGTGACATAATAAGATCCTTTTTCAAAAACTTAGACAAATTCCAGAATCCTTAATGTAATGTCTGTGATTTGATCTCATTAAAATACTACAGAGATAGATTACAAAAGTTATTTTCAACCAGCTCTGTTTAAAACAGCCACTACTACAGGCCAGCATTAGACTGCACTCCACTGCAAGCTGAGGCCCTCATCTGCAGGATGTGCCTGTCTTGAAACTCCCCCTACAACTTTAACAGGTACAGGAAATGCAGTGTGATTTGAAGTGGGACTGAATTACGCAAGGGAAGGCTGGATAATTTTATTCTGATCTGGGTCTCTGATGTCAGTAAATTTGAACATTAAGGCGATTTGAATAGCTCACTGAAAGATATCTTTTCAGACTAAGATGAAAGTTTGTTATTTGGTAGTATTTGATTTTATACATACACGCACACACACACACATATATATAAATATATATATATATATATATATATACACTTTTTTTTTTCTTTTTTCTTGGCCTTCTCTGGATGAGCTTCATGAGGTAGTCACCTGAACTGGTTTCATTAGCAGTCTTGAAGGAGTTCCCAGTTCTGAGCACTGGTTGGCCCTTCTGCCATCACTCTGCAAATGGTGGCTACTTTGAGGAATGTAAAATATAAAACATAGGCTATTTAGAGTTCTTTCACTATTTTTTGTTTGCTACATCATTCCATATATTTTGTTTCATAGTTTTGATGTTTTCAGCATGTATGTAATAGAAATAAAGAAAACCAATGAATGAGAAAGTGATTTAAAAAAACAACAACTTTTGACTGGTAGTGTATACACACACACACATATATATTCAATTCAGTTTATTTATATAGCGCCTATTTACAACAAGTCATCTCAAGGCGCTTAAGAAACCCAGAGCACATGGAGAGAAAAAAACTCCTGCTTTACAAAGAAACCTTGAGCAGAACCCAGCTCTTAGGGGGACCCTCCTGCTGAACTCCAGCTGGGTAAAGAGGAA
>JBAMYA010043522.1:0-13291 GCA_037176975.1 Arrhamphus sclerolepis | reverse complement strand
TTTTACTTGTCATCAATGCCCTCTAGTGGCTCTATGTGCATTTTTATTTTAAAAGAGCACTTAAAATTTTTGTTTACCAGTCTTAGTTACCATCACTATGCCTGTCGTAATAGTTTAATAATGAGCTCCATGGTGCTGAGGAAGCACAGTATGACAATTTAATTGTGAAAACGTTATAATAGTAGCATAAAGGTTATCTCAATATTACAACACTACTGTGTGGTGTTACAGTGATGGAGGCAACAAAACAAACACAAGGGGCATTAGCAAATTGCAATCATTAAACTATCACAGACTCTCATGATGTCATAGCTGCTTGACTTTTTAATGTTGATAATGGCTGGAAATGTTATAAAATGTTGCCTGGAAACAACACCTCACCAACAAATAAGGAAAAGTGAATTCAGGAAAGCCATGAGCATACTTGGGAATGCCAAAGCTGAATTAGAAGGTCGACTGTAGGGAAGTGTTTTAATGTCTTTTGAGAATAGAGATTGTTAGAGAAAACAGTAATTTGATTCTTTTTCTTTTTAATCTTCGTAAATAGTTTTAAAGTTTTATAGCTGTCCATTTTTCTTGTATTCATTTATTTATTTATTTGGTTACTTCCATATTTGTACTTGTTAGACCATTTTCATAAAATGATGAAAAACAGAATATACATTTGGGTTATGGACACATTAAAAGAGAGTTTCTGCTACTGAAAAGTAAACATTGATTATGTGTGGTTCTGTGAGACAATAACAGGTGCAAGAATTGAGTTGTAAAGTCAGACATTTGAAATGAAAGAAACGTTTTTTTTTTAATATATTTCCTGTTCTGTCTCTCATGTAGCGTGTTTGTGTTATCTGGTGCCACAGAGTTGAACTCCATCTGACAGATCTCTGCTGAGCAAGTGAGTATAATCTGTGAACACACCAAAAGGCCCCAGATGAAAGCTCTTCCTTCCTCTGTCGTGGCAGCAGTTGGCCAGAAAAGACACACACAGGCTGAAAATGATGTATTTTTGCTCATTGAGAAGCAGATTTACACACAAATGTGTAAGATCCATCCTTTCCTGGAAATGCCATAGAGGTTGGCATTTCTAAAATAATAGCAAATTTGCTAGAATGAGAGAAAAATACAATGCACTTCCTTCCATTGTGTAAACATAACATGGGAAGTCCCAGTGGATGGTGTCAGCTTTTGTGACATGATAGGAAAATAATCCCACTATTACTGTCAATAGAGCTGACTTTGCAGTTCTGCAATGAGTCCAGAATGGAAAATTAACATAATCACCGTGCAAATTGAGCAAATAAACTAATCCATAGCGCAAATAAGGCAAATACTTGACAGCTGTTTGCTGAAATTATACAGAAACATGTTGATATTGGAAGCATCAGGGTTTAATACAGCAGGCTGATTAGAAAACGAAAATGAAAAATCCTCTCAAACCCACTCACTCTGTCAGTATTACAAATCCAATTTTATGTACAAGTAAGTTGATTTTCTGTTTCATTTATCATACTGTGCTTATGTATTCATCATAATCTCTTGTGCCTCCATCTCCTTCCACAGGCCCACTTTGACCACTAAAGAGCGTGTGCACTGTGTGGGTCGGAGCTTCTGTCTTGTGCAGCAGCAAGCATTAGTCACCCAGGTTGGTGGATGAGCTCAGGTGGGTGGAAATGCCTTCGTATTGGATCACGTAGAGGCCTCAAAAACAAAGAATAATGGTTATGGGACGAGAAATGGAAAAAAACAAAACAAAACAAAACAAAAAAAAAACAGGGCTTCATAGATAAGTGTATCTGAGAGTATCTTATCCCTGGCTAAGAGGTTCTTTCTTCATAACACAAGAGTTTTTCATGAAGCCAATTTGTTTTGGTATATTTTTAAGCAATCCAGAAGTAGGTCATGCTCAATTTCCTGACTCCAAAATTACACAATAATTATGAAAACATTGTGATAAGCATTTTGGAAAGTGCACGGCTGTCTATGATTTGCCGCTCATTACTGTAATAGTCCTATTTGTACATTTTTTAAAGAGGTGTATTCAACCTGCTGTGAATATCTGTTTAAATATGGATGAAAATGGAACTTCAAATGGTTATTCATGGATATATTTTGTTATTACATTTCTGTGGAAAGGCATTGCTTCAGTATACCCTGTAAATTATATATATTTTTAAATTTGTTGCATTTAATTTTACAATTATTATACAGTTATCTTCACTTTCCTGCTAAGGGTTACTAAATTTATTTCATTTTATTATTTTATTTAAAAAATTGTAATAAAAAAATAAAAAGCAACAAACTCCATATGAAGTGGACATATTTCCATAAGTAAAAAAAAAATAGATTCAAACAAGAAGTTAGAAAAAATGTAAAAGTTTTTCTGAATAAGATTTTATCTAGAAATCAAATGATTTCATTGAAATCACTCAAGCACCAAGAATATTTTACAAAGCAGCAGATATACACATCTGTAGCTGTTGCCAAATAAGCCAAAACTAACACATATTGCAGCTAGATACAGGCAGCAATTACTCTAAGCATAAAGGTTAATCATTACGTATAAAATAAATTGAAGTAACGTATATTTGGGATTTGTTGCTTTTACACATACACAAACTAACCTATGCATGAGCAGAGGGTGATAATTACTTAATTTTTGTAA
The DNA here is from genome assembly GCA_037176975.1 of Arrhamphus sclerolepis. Classification (NCBI taxonomy): domain Eukaryota; kingdom Metazoa; phylum Chordata; class Actinopteri; order Beloniformes; family Hemiramphidae; genus Arrhamphus; species Arrhamphus sclerolepis. The sequence continues at coordinate 10,629 of JBAMYA010043522.1, read as the reverse complement.
GGAATTTACAAAAAAAAAACTGCAATACGCTTATATCTGTTTTCAGTCCCATCCTTTGTTGATGCGTGCTGCTTTTAGAACTTGAGTTCATGTTCAAAAATGGCAAGCAACAAAAGACAAGCCCAACCCATCAGGAGCCCAAGGTTCTGCAGGAAAAACATGACACACGGTCTGTTGGTCTTCACTCGACTCATCTCTGGAAGCTGATGAAAGAAAGAAGATGAGAGTAAAAACAATGCCTTCGGGAGCTGGACAGAAAGATGAAATTAGGCTGGCATTACTCTGGTTTTCTTTCTGGCGAGTAATCCTATGAAAAGACCAAATTCAACAATGCATCTTTCCAGCTCCTTAGCATGGTTTTAAACCATGAGTCCACAGTCATGGTAGCAGCACTGACAGCCTGCGCTAAAGCAGAGCAGTGCTTTGAGCTGGAGACCAAAGTCAGCATGCCAGTTAATATGTGAATGGCTAAAACGTTTAGTATTTACAACTGAAATTTGCTGTTTTTGGACATTGTACACAACTCACTTGTAATGTTATTTTAGAGACATTGGGCCAATTAATACAGTGGGAGGTATGCTTTTCCTGATGATGGTCCTTGATAAAAAATGCAATTCAAAATTATGACAATTCTCTGAAAAAACACAATTCTACTTACACTTTAGTCAAAACTAAACTTGAGCCATGAAGTATGTACATGTAACGGTATTCTGCATTTCTCAGCTCTCAGATATTTCTTGTCATTTGAAAAAACGACAAGAATGATTTTGTGATCTTTCTATTTGTAAAAAAATTCAGTAAAGTCAGTAAAGAATGGCGTTCCTTCCATCTGCTGTAGTCTTTGGTGATTTGATTGTGTTGCACATTCAGGCAGAAGAGAAGAGACTCAAATACTACAATTCTGTTTAAGTAAAGAAGGAAAATTTAAAAATAAGTTTGCAGCCCCTGGTTTTATTTCATCTATACTTTTTGGATTTTCAAATATAAAACAGTGCCTCCATTTTTAAGAAATCCAACAGTTTTTCTGACTATTGTCTCTTTGAGATCTCGTTTGTATTTGAATCTGGTGGTAATATTCCACTGCTACCACAAGGTGGTGGTAATGTGGCAAACTGTTTGCTAACTGCCTTGAAACAGCAAAAGAACGTTTTGCTGCTCAAACTCCAGAAAAATATCTATTTTTCTGTGAACTTAGATGTTAATGGTGATCAATAAAAAAATAAATCAACTTAAAAAAATTAACAAAAAACATGCAACGCTAAGCCACACAACTAAGAAAATTTTCTATTTGGAATTTCAGTAAAAAATTAATGAAAATTAAGTCAAATGTCACCTAGATTGAATCTATAAGTCGACCATGGCTGCATGCTGTTATTTGAAAGTGAAGCACCCTGGATAAAAACTGTGATGACAAGGTTGCATACATTGCTCCCTTCTTGGGTCCAAGAGACAAACATGACATTCACAAATGATCTTTGACAGTTTTGCTGTGTGATCTTTGTCAGACAGTGTTGGCAGGCGTGGTAGGTTCGCGCTTGATTCACTCAGATGAAAGAGAGCTATTGGTCAAAAACAAAATCCATGTAGTGATGATGGAGACAGCAGTTAGTGCTGTGGTACAGCGCTTCTGGCAGGCGTTGTGCTGGGAACTCCATTGGTCTGGTGGAACCAGAATTCAATTGATTTCAAAGTTGTTCACATAAGAACTCCCAAACACTGTTTCTCTAAAATCCATGGCTTTACAGTGACGTGGAATCTGGCGCCAGGATATTGGCAGCAGTTCCTTTGGGTGTTGTGCTTTGGTCTGTGAGGTCTCCATTGGTCAGGCTTGTTCCAGTTTATCATGTGGATGCTTGATCAGATTGGGATCTAGTGAGTCACAAGAATGAGAAACAACAAAACACATTGAGTACCTCCCAAGAAACCCTGGCTGGATAAAAAGGTCAAATAACACTTAGAGTTTAAAGACTTCTTACAAACCATATGAGGATGTCTGTTAGCCTGGTGCATAAAGAGACAGTTTACAAAACTCTGTAGAGGATCTCCATCCATTTTCTTTGACTGCTTCATCCTGTTCAGGTCGTGGCTGTGCTGGAGTTTATCCCAGCTGTCATCTGGCGAGAGGCGAGGGACACCGTGGACAGGTAGCCAGATCGTTACAGACCCACACAGAGGCAAACATGAAAAACAGCCATGCACACTCACACTCCCTCCTACACTCACTTTTGAACTGTATGAACAATAACTGTCTATTGCACAAGTAATAAATACCTCGAGGCAGCCGGGTATCTATTTTAATTCCTTCCAAAATCTGGGAGGTATAACTGTTAGAAAACATTGCACAAAGAGGAGTTAACAGTCCATATGTGCTTATGTTGGTATTTAAAGCTGGATAATGCAGGTGGGGTTTATTCTGTATAGGCTGTTTTCATTATGATGAAGGGATATGTGCATCACTGTTGATCCTTTGCATGTTTTTTATTTATTTTTAATTTTTATAGTTTTTAAACAATATAGGAGTCTATGGCATGAAGAAATGCAGTAGATTATACCAGATCAATATTTTTGTTGCTTTGGTCTTTTCTTGGCATTTGTTAATAATTAGTCATTTTAAAAAAAATCACCAGCCTTAACCTTGAAGGAGAATTCCTCACCATTTCTACCAGTGACAAATATAGAAATATCCCAGCAGTGACAGAGAAAATCCATTGCTGTACTTCTGTCTCTGAAGACACAAAAAGTCCGATGTATAGGCCCATGAAGGCTGTCAGAGCGCTGAGGAAGTTCATCAACACAGCAGTCTTCACAGAAAGACCGGAGCTAAGTAACACTGCAAAGTCCCCTTCAAGGCAAAAACAGTGACATGGTGTTCAGTTAAACACAATGGTTTCTGACCGCCACCATAAACACCAAAAGAGAGTCGTCTCTCACCCATCTCGTGCGGGATTTCATGGCAAAGGATGGCCACAGTGGTTGCCATACCAGTCTCCACCGAAGAGGAGAAAGCTGTCCCGACAACCAGGCCATCGGCAAAGTTATGAAGACTGTCTCCCACAATTACCATCACAGCCAGAAGAGGAACCCCTTGTTCTGGATGCACAAAGGAGTTTCTGTGTGACTGAAGTTCACTCAGACAAGATTGCTCTGTCATGCCAGGTGACTAATTATAAAATACAACATAATCATCTGTTTGACACTGTAAATCTTATTTGAAGGAACAGTTTAACTTACTCTGATGTGAAGTATCTCTTGCTATCGTATGTTCAGGAGATATTTCTGAGCACTCTAAATCATCCACTGGTTCCTGCAGAATATGGATTATTTGCAAAATAGATTGTTAAAATCTCTCAGTCTTCTGAGTTGTCAAAGTCAAATAAAGGGATCAGGGTAAGAAAGATTAATCATGTCAGGGTCCTGTTTTTAGGGTTTTCCTACTGTACTTCTACTCTAGTTAATAAAGCACGCATTCAGTTGCATGTAGGAAAGCATGAAGTATTTTCTGGATAATTCAGCATTTTTTTGTCTCTCCATCATCCTACATGCTGTGTTTCTGTACAGCCTCCTACACTACTCCTCATTTCCTGTTATATAACAGCAAAAATTTCAATTAATGGCAATAAATGTTTATAAAATAATCTTGGGGGTTAACTATGACATGTATAAGCTGATTTTTTTATTTATTGAATCATAGGTCATGATTAGCATTTCAGCCATAAATAAGTAAATACGAGAGATGATACACTATATTGTCAAAAGTATTTGCTCACCTGCCTTGACTCGCATAGGAACTTAAGTGACATCCCATTCTTAATCCATAGGGTTCAATATGACGTAGCTCCACCCTTTGCAGCTATAAAGTTTTCAATTCTTCTGGGAAGGCTGTCCACAAGGTTTAGGAGTGTGTTTATGGGAATTTTTGACCATTCTTCCAGAAGCACATGTGTGAGGTCACACACTGATGCTGACTGATAAGATCTGGCTCTCAATGTGCTCTAATTCATCCCATAGGTGTTCTGTCAGGTTGAGGTCAGGACTCTGTGTAGACCAGTCAAGTTCATCCACATCAAACTCTCATCCATGTCTTTATGGACCTTGCTTTGTGCACTGGTGCACAGTCACGTTGGAAGAGGAAGGAGTCATCTCCAAACTGTTCTCACAAAGTTGGGAGCATGGAATTGTCCAAAATCTCTTGGTATGCTCAAGCATTCAGAGTTCCTTTCACTAGAACTAAGGAGCCAAGGCCAGCTCTTGAAAAACAACCCCACACCATAATCCCATCCATCCATCCATTATTTATACCCGCTAATTCCTGTGCAGGGTCACGTTGCACACCATAATCCCCCCTCCACCAAACTTTACACTTGGCACAGTACAGTCAGACAAGTACCGTTCTCCTGGCAACCACAAAACTCAGACTTGTCCATCAGATTGCCATATGGAGAAGCGTGTTTTGTCACTCCATCAAACACGTCTCCACTGCTCTACAGTCCAGTGGTGGCTTTACACCACTGTATCCGACACTTTGCATAGTACTTGGTGATGTACGGCTTGGATGCAGCAGCTTGGCCATGGAAACCCATTCCATGAAACTCTCTACACACCATTGTTGAGCTAATCTGAAGGCCATATGAAATTTGGAGATCTGTAGTGATTAACTCTGGAGAAAGTTGGCGACCTCTGCAAACTATGCACCTCAGCATCCACTGACTCTGCTCCATCAGTTTACGTGGCCTACTACTTTTTGGCTGAGTTGCTTTTGTTCCCAATCGCTTCCAGTTTGTGATAATACGACTGACTGTGGAATATTTAGGAGTGAGGAAATTTCACCACTAGACTTGTTGCACAGGTGGCATCCTATCACAGCACCTCGGTGGAATTCACTGAGCTCCTGAGAGCGACCCATGGAAGTGTGGCCATGGAAGTGATCGGAACACCTGATTTCCATTATTTGCATGGGTGAGTGAGTCCTTTTGGCAATATAGTGTACCATGGATTTTAGCAAAAAGAAAAAGAAAAACAGAAATACAGCTACTGATGTGTAGAGACTCACCAGCTGGACAGTAGAGATGGATTTGCCTTTCTGTGATTGACCACTGCAGTTCAGCTCTAAAGGAAGGTCGCTGGAGTGACCCTACACACAAAAAAAGCCAGGAGCTGCTGTTACTTAACATGCAGTCATAACAAAAGTGTTTCTTTTGGCAAAACAGTCATACTTAATATACCAGAAAGAAAAGAAAGTTGCAGCCTCTTTTCCATGATATAATGTGGTTTGAGTATATCTCTCAGATTAATGGGTTTATAAATGTGAAACAAAAAAATCTTACGTGGCCATGACAAGGGCCTAAAAAGGAGAATATTCTTTCAATTAGGAAAAACCCGTAAATCCCAGCGATCAAGCCCAGAATCTTCCATAGATAATCCTTTTCTTCTTTATAGTGATCATCATGATGACTGTGAGTATCATCATGGAGGCCAAGGATCTGAAAAGAACATTAAAAAGTTTCTTCCACTGTCAAAGCAAATGTGGTCACTTATTGTACTGCAGTGGCTTGGTACCTGAGGTATGAGGTGCAGGAGAGCGTCTCCTGAGAGGGTTCCCACTGCCAGGCCTACGAACAGCTGCAGGATGAGTGTGTATGTCTCCTGACAGGAGTTGAAGAAGATCAGGCAGATGCTGAACATGGAGCCCACCGTAATGAGCAAGACGGCAACTGTGCTGTATCCGTACTCTGCATACATTTTGGAGAAAACAAAACAAAACAATACAATTATGAAATAATATGTAGGATTACAAATATATAGAGACCAAAAGGAAACTTTTTAACAAGGACATGAAGGTTACTTTTCAATATTTTACCGATTGATTTTTTTTGTTTTAAATGTATTGATATTTTCCATATTTATATTTATTCTAACCAATAAATCAGTTTATTTAGTTTCAATTACTTTTTCTTTTTTTTACAAAAAAGTTACAAATTAAATACCAGTATTGCAGACCATGTTTTTCAAAGATGGTGGAGAGCAAAACAATACAGTCATATATCTTACTCTCAACTGCAGTTGGCAGTGACCCTGTTGTTCTTTGCTCTGCAGACCCACAGGTGTCACCTAGCAACTGCTGAATGATGGCAGGGCAAATTTGCCTGAAGTTCTCCTTGGAAATGGGCAAATGAGGATCCAGAGCAAATATAGCCAGCAGCTGATTGGCTGAAAAACACACCTGATTTAAAAATGAAACCAAATTTTGAGATGGGCAGGAAGCTTTTTAACTCGGGACGTACAGCACCCATTTATTTGGTTATTTTAAAGCAATGTTGTCATTCCAAGAACACAATATTTTCTTCTGAATACGGAACAGACATTTGTCCCAGCCTTACCTGTGTCCAATCTCTGATTGTTTCCTCATTTTCATGGTTGAAACTGTCTGGTGAATTCACTACCAGTGTCTGTGAACTTCTGGTAATGTTCTTTCCCATGATGTTGTGAGAGGGCACCACTTCCTCATAACCAAGTCCCAACCGATGAAGCATCTCCTCAAGATCTAAATACAGAGATGGCAACAAATAAGCCTGAACTCTGATTCATGGTATTGCATTTTTACAGGCTAATGAGAAAGATGCAAAGAAAAACAAATTTAAGAAAGAATTTTAGGGTCCTGTCTTGTGGTTGAAGATGCTCACAGAGCTCTAGAAATAACCTAAATAAATAAACTGTGATCTGGGATGAATCTCATCTACTCAAATCTATCTGATATGTGCTCTTTTGAATTTACCAGTAATTTGCAGATGACTTGTGCAGTTTTGAGATTCAAAGATGTAGTCCATAAAGAATCCAGGGGATGGGAGGTTCCTCCACCTGAAGCAGTGGCCCTGCAGGATATGGCTGATGATTGCTGCAGCAAGCCTGGGCACAGCTGTCACTTCTGCACCTAAATTCCCCTCTACATCGACATCCTCTAGGAGGTGAGCTGCATCAATGCACTGTAGAATCAAAGATGATATGTCAATAAGTACATTTGCATCCATTTAGAAAGGTTTTTAGCAAACACTCCCATACTTCCAAATCAGAAGGGTTTTCTTGATTGTAGGGGTGGTAGCGCTGGCTGATGAGCTGCAGAATACTTTCTGTCTTGTCGTATGACAGAAAGTGATTGTCCTCAGCTGGGGTCTGGTTGGTGATAGCCTGAACATAGAACTGAAAGTTCTCAGATGAAGACGTTAAGGGGGACGAGGAGGTGGTGTTTGAAACACACAGATCTTTCATGTTAATGATGTAATACAGAAGAAGAGTTGCTATCCGCTGGTAGTCTTCTTCATCAAGGTAAACCTTCTCATCATCCTCTAGCACAGAGAGGGCCACATCCGATGTCAGACACTGTAACAAAAATCAGACCTAGCATGAAGAACAGAACACTTTTAGGCTGATTTTCTTTAACAGGAAGTTGTACAATAACACTTCAGTCTAGTATCAGCATGTAGGTGAAAAGGGATCAGCTTGATAATAGGCTTACTGCCGCCCCACACTCACAGGACTTTGTTTCTTGGAAAATAATGTCTAGTTTTGCTTTGCTGTTCTGATGTTGTAAGTTGAATACAAGCTCCTAAATTTGAATATGTTAAGCGAGAAGGTGAAGCTCTGTCCTTCACAGAAGTATCGACATACTCAGTAAACAGAGACAAGAAGTAAGAAATTAGGCTGTTTCTGAAGTCTTCCTTTTAAGGCTTGACATGGACATAATCAGACTGATAACCCATCAAAAAAAAAAGTACATTGACTTTAGGTTAAAGCAACACTTTGGAACTTTGGCCTGTTTTTGCTCTCTGAAGCCCCCGACAGTTCTGTGGTCCCACACTGTAGCAAACACAAGTGGTGAACTGAGCCCTGAGCCCAGCTGGCATTGCAATACATGTGGATTTGTTTTCACGCTATTACTTGAGAAGAACTAGCAAAGAAATAGCAGAGAAAAGGAATGTATTAATACCGCTCATGTTAAAACAAGGTTTGTTACTGTGATAATTTGCTATAAGTATAACTCATACTGATTTGATGTACTTTTTTTGCTCTGTGTATAGTAACCCTCTCTCAATTTATTCAGCAGTCAGAGTCAACTTCTACCTCCTCTGAAAGGGGACAAAGTAGGAGAAGAGGTCAGAGGATGAGGTGGACGCGGATCTGTAAGATATCTGTTTAAATTCAGGTTTGTTTATTTTTCAGTCAACACTTCTTCATAGCAATGTTGACATCATATTATGGCAAATAAGACACACGTTATCTGAGCCCAGGGCCCATTGCACTAAATTCAGGGTGTTCAACCTTATGTAAAATCTGTTATCATGCAATTTGAAATATATATTTTGGCTCATATTTGATATTTACTACAGTACAAATTCTTTTCTATTTGTTTGTATATTTATATACATGTATATATAAAAAAGGAAACACAAAGTTTGGCTCATTGCTTCTTTATACATTTGTGTACAGCTAGTGCTGAGTTAGGGGGCCACCTTAAGGTGGTTGGTGGCTGTCTTAGCGCCACAAATCCAAAACTGTTGAATCTCCACACTTCATTCTTCTTCTCCTGGGAAGACCTTTTTTTCCGGTCCCAAGCCTCCTGGAAAAAAAATAGCCTTCTGCAAGTCTGGGATGTAGCCGAAGATCTTTTATTCTGAGAGCGCAGACACTCCAGCTCTGTTTTTGTTTTGTTTTTTAGTCACCTGGAAGAGGGAATTTTATTTCCATTTATCCAGCTACAGAATAATTTCTTTTGTGTTGTGCATCACTATGATTCTAAATACCTGGTCTATGTGTATACACACAAAAAATAAGAATAATGATTCAATTCTGACAACTGCTCCGACGTGCCAAACAGACATAAATGCAAAACCGCAGTAAGCATACCTGGGTATCTTTCGACATCTTTCAACCAACACTTGTCAACAATGATGATTAAAAGTTCCTGGCAAGCAGCTGAATCTGTAATTACTTTAAGTAGAATGAATGTGCATTTAAAGAAACAGACATCCCATAAACCAGATTACAACTACCTTGTTAAATCTATGGCTTTTCCTGAGTGCCATCAGCCAGTGTTTCATCAGCTGTCCTCGTGTGTTGGTGGTGGACATGGGGAAGAAGAGCATGTAACTTTTTGCATATTCCAAAACACTGATTTTTGTTTATCAGAACAATTCCAGTTACAACAGGCAAATCTGGAACTGCTGGAGATTTTGTTGCAGTAACACCAGAAATGATTTACTCTCTTCCTTAAAGGTAAAACAGCCCTCATCGGAACTGTTCGTATTTCCACCATACCTCTTCTATTAGCAACGTTTACGAGCATAGACTGAAGACCAGTTAACAAATGAGCAACTCCAACAGCACAGACTAATATCAAGCTCAAAAGGACAAGACATGTAATGTAAGAAAAATATTTGACTTACAAAAGCAGTCCTTTCTCTCTTTTAGCTCGGCCAAAAATGTAATCCAAAAACTTTAACGTTTCTTTTCTTTTCCTTGTTGGATCTGCCATGGTGTTGGTTTTGAGAATTCCACATCAAAGACCTTTATCTTGTAGTTAGCCATCTGCTAACTCCTTCTATGAGTAAACGGTATGCCACAAAGATAGATGTGCATTTTGATTGACAGCTGGGTGGCAGGACTTCCTGTGAGCAAGTCATTCACAATTTAGTTCTAATGCAGGTGATGGAGACACACTTAGGCGTTTGAGGAATTTGTCCTGTTAAAAGGTGAACTAGCGCTGAAGTAATTCTAGAAACTTTTTTTTTAGGATTTCATGTTCTGTCGTGTTACTTTAAATGGACGTTTAATGCTACTTGGCATGAATAGACCAAAGAGGTCAAATGCTTGAGCCTGCAGTGCTTAAGCATTCACTCCCATTTCTGCCACAAGGACATTCATGAGAAAATGTACTTGAGTGGAAAAAATAATGTCACTCACTTACTCGTGCTGTCAGTCATTTAATGACACATTCATGGTAAAAAGTCAGACGTAACCTTTACCTTCTCGCACATATCCTGGGAGATGCCGGTCCCCTCTGCACAGGGCACGGCCCGGAACAGTTTGGTAATGAGGACACTGGTCCTGTTCTTCTGGAGCTGGGGCTCGTCTTCATTCCCCAGGGAAAGATCCAGAGCTCTGAGAGACTCTAGCAGATACCCCTGGTCCTGCTCTTTCCCCTCCTGCAGTCCCAGCAGACAAAAATGCAGCAGCAGCAGAAAACCTGGAGCAGTGCTCTTGAAATGCATGTTCCCGCCTGCACCCTAAGAGCAACGATTGGATTTTGCTGAGGGAGGCATTAGTGATCGGACGGCTGATCTGATGGTAGACAGGTATGGCAAGCCGTTTCAGTATTTATTCCATATCCTTGATATCAGACCTCAGTGTTCTTTGCTAGTTTGCATTTTGACTATACTAGTTCAACATTTTTTGCACTAGTTCAGCATTTTGTTGCACTAGTATAACAAAGGGTTCTACTAGTCACACTTTTGAAGCAACTAGTAAAACTTCTGTCCAACTAGTTTGAGCAGAGACTGAACTAGTGATGCCATGCCTCCTACTAGTAGCATCAAAGTCCACACTAGTCATCATTTTTACACACTAGTAGGCTTCTGG